>PKRV01000532.1:0-30119 GCA_003709505.1 Hyphantria cunea | reverse complement strand
CTAGATTATTTTTATTTAAAACGATTGGATTTCTATAGTTAATATTTTTTGTTTTGTGACATGTAATACGTTAACTCGCTCTCATGGTATCAAATGATGAGCTCTCGAACAAAAATAATGATTGAGTAGAAGTACTATATCGGGAATAACATAAGTAATGTTTGTTCGTAATGAGTACTGCAATGTAGAGTATATATATTATGAAACATTATGTATTCCTTTATTTTCCTTGAACTCATACTTGTACACATACATCCAAAATTGATAGTAAAAAGCAACATAACTGATTTGCATGTTGTTTTTTTAATTTTTTTTGTTTTTCTTCCTTTCACCCCTTTTTTAATATTATAAATAGTAAATAAGATTTTTATCGACTGAATAACCTTACTAGAAAAATGAACCTCTTGGGAGATGATCTTACTTTCATAAATACTCAAATCATGCTATATATAATCTCATTTGTTGCATTATGTACATTTTTCAATTTATAACGATTAATTAAAGTCGGTTCATTGATTTGAGAGTTTTAATGATACACAATACAATTTGTGAGTGATAAAAACCTACAGAAGCGTAATTGTGTACTAGCCCACCGTTGGACTTTACTGCTCCTTAGAAAGGTGTATTTGGTATACCACACCAGGGCTGACCAGGTGTGTTGGTGAAGGGATTGGTTTAAGTTTTCCTTCTCTTTTTGCAGTGCTGTTGTACTGTATAGTTTGAACCCTTAGTTTGATTCCACGGAGTTCAAAGGGGTGGTGGCCACTCTGTTACCATACGTGTATACCTCCGCGTTTTTAGTACACTGTGGAGGAATGGGTGTTAAGTTCCTCGAACATAAATGAAGGACCAGACGAGGTGATCATGCTCGGCGGTTGATGTTGGATAGTTGTATATATGAATGCTAATCAGCGCGGGAACTTCTATATCGCGATACAGGATTAGTAGTTACTGCGTAATTCGTTTTGTCTGCGATGATGATGCTGTAGTATGTATTTATTGTATATGGATTATGAAAAGGTGCAGATATAAAACATTTCATACATACTATTTTATTTAATTAGTTAAAATTCGTAAACATTATGACACAAGTAAATGTAGTAGGTGTATGATTTTGTTACTGTAATTCTTAATTGATAGAATAACATATTATGGACCAGTTTTACTAGTTCCGGATAAAATGTTAGAAAATTATCTGCTACACTATACTATTAATTTGTCAGACAAAGTTACAGAATTAAACAATATGTGTATCTGACATATCTTTCTGTTTAAGGTACAATATCAACAATCTCTAAAAATTGCTTTACTTAATACTTGAATGGCTGTAACTGTTATATGTTACATAGATGTCATGTATCAGGCCTCCTTGATGTAAGACTTGTTTCCTATTCAGACCAAGAGCTTCTGAACACTCCGAGTAACGGTGTTTCTGTAAGGCTAGAAATTATTGTAGTGACGGGTCAAGGCATCCTTCTGCTTATTTATTTATTTATACATCATGCACATTTGGTGCATTGGCTAACTTAATGCCCAATTCTTTACCAGTCAAGGGTCAACCAAGGGTGATGCAGAGAAGGCTGAAAGTAGGTGAACAGTAAAAAGGTAGGAAGGAGGCAAAGAATAGGAAACTAAGTAATATCGAACGAATAAGTTTCTTTCTTCTTGTTCTTCGGGTGCCTTTTCAATCCTGAAGGTTGGCCGTCAGCTTCCTGTACTCCTCCGTGTCATTGACCAGGCGGAACAGTTCAACGGAGGTGATACCGCTCCTGGATATTATGTAGCTATGATTTTTGCCTTCGTCCAGCGCGTCTCTTTCCATCCACCTTGCCCATCATTATCGGTTGAAGCAGCACATATCTTTCGTGCCTAAGCACATGGCCGAGATATTCAATTTTACGCTTTTTGATGGTTTGCATTAGTTTTTTAAGCACGGTCGCGCTGGAGCACCGTATCGTTCCTAATCTTTTGCGTTCAACTGATGCGAGGCATGCAATGGTAGCACAACATTTCAAATGCCTCTAGGCTTCTCATTGTGTCGTCTTATAAAGCCCATGCTTCGCAGCTGTACATGACTATGGGCCAGATGTAACACAGAAGTATGCTTACTCTGCTTTTTATGTTAAGTTGACGACAACACAGAACTTTCCTTATTTTATTGAAATAAGCTCGGCCAAATACTATCCGGGTTTAATTGTTTTGGTAGAACCCCATGATTCATTTACTCCAGCATCGAGATACTTAAATTATTGTACTCTTTCTAGTTGCCACCCAATCGTTATGTTAGGATTTAAATCTGAATTCCTGGCATGCTAAGTAATTATCGTTTGGTGGGCTTCTGCCCTACACATCATCAATGGATATATTTTTGAAAGTGTAAAAAAAAAATAGTAGAAAATACTTATAAATGTAAGCTTGAAATTTTTTACGATTTAGTTCATGGAGAAGCTAAAAAAAAATTGACAGGCGTTTCCGATGAGCACAAGTACCTGCCTGGCGAACCGAAAGGTGTAATGATATCACAAATGAAGACAAACTATATTCTGTAAAGTTCTAATTTATTTATATGTTTGTCCAGGCGATTTAAAGAAATAAGGTAAATGACAGGCGGTTACAATTCCTTGCGTTGTGACTTTTAAATTTACTTTTATACTAACAATTTTAAAAATGATCGAATTATCGAAATTATTAATTACTAGTTGTATTCAATACAAACGTTTTTCAATATTATTTATAACATTTTATTTATTTTTATTTTCTATGGTATAAGTGGCACACGAGCAGGCGTATCGCCTGATCGATTAGGTAAGGTAAGCGATTTTCGCCGCCCATGGACAACCGTAACACCAGAGGCGTCACAAGTGCGTTGCCGGCCTTTTAAGAAGGATTACGCTCTTTTCTTGTAGGTTTGAAGGTCGTATTGGTCTGGGAATACCGCAGGCGCCAGTTTCGTTATGGAAGGCAGAAAGTCCCTTGAAAAGCGCACAGTTGTGGACTGCCAACCATCTAGATGATAGGGATGAAATTTCTGTCGCGGAGGACGATGGGGAAAGAGGCGGCAGGAATCAGCTCGAACAATTCCTAGGAGCACTCCCCATGGTAAATGCGGTAGAAGATGCATAGTGAAGCCAAATCTCTAGACAGCGCCAATGATTCCAGCCGAATTGAAACTTCTTGGGAATCGACGATTCGAGTCGCTCTCCGTTGAATGCGGTCCAAAGAGAGGAGCTGGTATTGAGGTGCTCCCGCCCAAAGATGGGGACAGTATTCCATGTAAGGCCAGACCTGCACCTTATAAAGCAAACTGCGGTGGGCTGGAGTGAAATACTGTCTCGATCTGTTGTGCACACCGAGCTTCTTTGAGGCCAATTTGGCCTTACCCGCCAAATGGTCGCGAAACTGGACTTCGGTCGATATGTCGACACCGAGTATTCCAATATTGGCTGTGGCAGATAGGGAAGTATTGTGGCGACTTTCACATACAGCATCAACATAAATATATGACAACGCCATAGACCGAAGATACACTGAACTATGGAGTAACATAGTGCACGAAGAAGCTACCAATCTTATACTGTGGAGGAACATGTGGCCCGTTCCTCCACAGTATCTTCAAAACGAGGACATACGACCCACGGCAGTTTTTTAGCAGTGAACGCGCAAACTTGTGTCTTTGTAGGGTTAAATTGGACTAAATGAAGTCTACCCCAGTCTGAGGAGTTTTACCCCAGTTTTTCAAGGAGGTCTCAACTTTAGACACAAGTTTGTTTCGACTCTCAATAACGTTTTCCCGAGAAATATTGGTGCGGTTGGTGTAAAGTGGATCGTCTTTTTTAGGGATCGGGTGGACAAATGCTGCGATCCGTGATGTCGGAACTACGCCAGAAGAGTAGGAAAGCCGAAAAAGACGCGTTAAGACCGGTGCCAATTCGAGACCGCACATCGTCAACACTATAGATGGGAATTCCATCAGGGCACTCGACCTATCGATGTCCAGGAATAAAAGCGCCAAACGCACTGAGCGTTGGTGAATCTGGATATCCAGCATACGGTTCTCGCACCGCGGTATGATAGGCGGCTCTTGTGTCAAAGTGTTTTGCCAGAATATCACCTTTCTCCTTTGCGTCAAAGTCCTACGGATTATTTCCCAAGTGCAAAGGTAGAAAGGATAGCTTACAGAAATTCCCTTCGATAGTCTCTCTTTGTCTCGAGTTCCCAAAGGAAGACGGTCAAGCCTCTCGCCAATCCTAGCAATGGGCTCCGACAACGCCTCTGCAAGGTCTTTTTTGAAGGACCTGGAAGCGAAGTTGTACTCCTTTTTTAGAGTGCTGGTATTTAGATTCCGTACCGCCACTGCGGCAACCCAGGCTTGATAAGCCTTTTGCTTCCTGCATGAGGCTTTTTCGGAAGATGGACCAAACTAGGGCCGACCACAGAAGATGGAATGAAAGATCCATACTCTGTAGTACAAAATCAGCAACAGAATCAGCAGCGTGTTGGGATTATACTGCCTCTGTGGCGTAGTGGTAGCGAATGCGACTGCTGTGCAAGAGGTCTTGGGTTCGATTCCTGAGTCGGACCAAATGTTTGTATGATCTGCAAATATTTGTTTCGGAGTTTGGGTGTTTTCTATGTATAATATGTATGTATTTACAAAAAAAATAGTCTATAAGTATTAATATCAGTTGTCTAGTACCCATAGTACAAGCTCTGCTTAGTTTGGGACTAGATGGCGTTGTGTGTTAAAATGTCTGAACATATTTATTATTTTATTTATTATTATTATCCGGTGAGAAGCACAACTGTCTCCAAGGGTAGGACGCAAAGAAGGACTACATTCCATCCCAATCTGCTGACTTGTAATGCCATACAAAACGACTGCGTGCAACTTGCGATCGCGGTGAGTATATGAGAGGTACTGTACCCCGGACAAGGCAATGGTCTGAAGAGCCAAGTGGGGCATGTAGCTAAGCCAGCTGGCGTGGTGAGCATTAAACTCGCCAAGTATTCTACGAATCTACTGCTGCACGAGGTCTGTAGCCATCTGGATGTGCTCGATGAGTCGATCAATTTCGGCATCACCGCTATGGGACCTACAGAGGCACGCATAGACGCGGGGATGGTCGTCGCTGTCTACACGGAGCCTTCAAGGTTACTGAGACGACGAGAGCTGATATCGTCTCTGACGTACACGCACACTCCGGTTTTGGATATAAATGAATTTATTAATCTGTACCTAGGATAGCTGAGGTAGGATGTGTCCGCTGGAGACGATATCTGCGTCTCGGTCATCAAAAGCAATGTTGACTTTGCTGTCTCAAGGTGGTGATGGAAAGCATCAAGGTTACAGTGTAATCCCCTGACGTTCCAGAAGTCCACGACAAGCGTGGTAGGTGGTACCGTGATCTTACTGCTCCTGCCCCGAGCATGGTTGATCGCAGTTTTGCCCTCCCCAGAATACGAGGGGCAACCTGGGCATCGACGTTCAGGCACGGTGTGTCCCACCCAGAGAGGGATTCTCCAACACTATCGCAGTTGGTACCCTCCTGGGGTATCAATTTGTCTTTCAACTTCGTGATCATGGGGATGGAGGGGGGTCGGCCTCCGGTATCCTCACCCACTCGGTGAAACGTAGCACAAGTACTGTTTCACACCGATTTTCAATGAGGCCGTGGTATCACTCCAGTCGAGTCGGCCCATTCATGCCGAAGCGTGGCTCTCCCACATATAAAAATATACTGTCACTTTCGTGACATCTTCCGTGCTAATTAATTATCCCAATTAAAACATTATTACAATAGATTATAAGCAGTAATTATACATGTAAGTAAGCATAACACACTCGGCAGAAACAGTAGGCCAAGATGAAAATATGATCTAAGTTCTTTATGTTGCATGTGGTTGTTACTTATTCGGCCAGTTCTCCTCCCCATTCCCAAAACGCCGGCAACGCACTTTTGACGCCTCTGGTGTTGCAGATGTCAATGGGCGGCGGTAATGGCTCACCATCAGGCGATACGTAAGGTCTGCCCGCGATTCCATAAAAAATGTTAAAATTAAATAATAGATGAAATCTTTGTTTTTTTTTTATTTTACGTAATTCGATCAACACCACAAAAGTACGCGATTAAAAAATTAAATTAATTACTATATTATACATTATTTGATTATGATATGACATTTACCTTCAAATTAATTACTTACCTACATTTCTTGGCTATTAGGAATACGAACTCCTGGCAACATTCTCCCAATACGTCTTTTTTGCGTATTACATGTAAATGTTATTCCGATTCAGACTTTTTGTTTACTTTTGTGTAGTTTTTACACTATTTAATTGTACAAGACGGCATTTTGTAGGTAAACATATTGCACGATACTAACGAAAGGTAGCGTAGTTTGTTACATGTGTATGCATTAATGCGTGTGTTTAGAAGAAGTTGAGTTTTTTGGCTTCAGCAAGAACATTAGTGTTTTATTGAAATATTTAACTTCATTCGCCACTAGATGTTACCATCTGGTGTCGAATGAATTTTGTTGAAACTTTGTTTAATCTATACCAATATTATAAACTCGAAAGTTTGTATGGATGGATGTTTGTTACTCTTTCACGTAAAAACTACTGAACGGATTTGGATGAAATTTTACAGTAATATAGCTGATACATTAGAATAACATATAGTCTATTTGCCGCGATAACCGACATACCCGTAGCATAGGAGCCGCAGGCATAAACTAGTTGAAAATGAAAATAGGAAGGTTTATAGAGCTGAGTTTAGGTTAAAGTCACCAAAATCTTTATTTAGATTTTTTGTAAACATTTTCTGAACAGACTGCCATCTATCGGCCTTTATAACAGAACACAAAGATAGGGTTATAATTAGAATCCAAATATTTTATGAAACAGATATATTAATCTTGCATTGAAGGTCCTTAAAATTATAAAACGAAAGAAATTTATTCATGCTGATAATTTAAAGGGTTGTTTAAAAATTAGTTGCAACTGTTTTATTTACATAATGTTCGAGATTTCATCCGAACATAGTATTAAAGAGCGTCAAATTGAGCTTGTCAAATTGGCTTAAAGCATAGCTTAACCTGTGAACCATTTTCAACCATTTCCTTCATTCATCCACAACAAATAAGGAGTACTCTTTCATTTATCACTCGACGCCGTTCAAATTACTCCAATGACAAATTGACAAAACGACGGCGATATTCTCAAGCAAATATTTTGCTTGATGGCTCGAGATAACCTCAGTTTGTGGATTTTCAGCAGCAAAGTTCATTAAATTGGCATCTCGTTTCAAACGCAAATACTAAAAGAAGTTATTATTTTCAACATAATTAAATTAAAGGTTACTCCGTGGCAATATACACGAGATGAAGTATTATGAAGTTCACTCTCTCTTATCCAGCTTAATGCTGGTAGACAGTCTTTTCGTAGTTGTGTGTATGTGTTGACCAGGGTGTCCGTTCTTGCCTTTAAGTACCCACCCTAGTCTGATTCTGCTGCTCACCCAGCTCTGCATTAGTCACCTGTGAGGTCCTTCATTGATCTTTAGCGCCTCAACTCCGTACAGGACCTAGGTCGTTCCCTTGCCTGACGAAGCAAGAGCACTCTAAATAAGTTTAGAAAAGTCTATCAGAGATTTTACCAGAAGCTAAATTAAATAATCTAAAATGTCAATAAATAGTTATAATATACAATACTTATTTGTGTTTCGTGAACACCCATCCATTTAATTCACTTTATGTCAAACATGGGACTGTAGGAATACGGCGAACTAACATTAACTTTATTTACATTTAATTAACTTCACAAAGCGAGACACGTGTGTTAAAAAAATCTTGGTATGCTTAAAATGCTTTAGAGGACTTAACAATATAAGTTTTTGTCTTCATTTAGGTTCACTACTCACTACACATCTAGTTATTGTGATATCGTTAGCTCGCTTTTTACCTGACTGCGTCAGAACGAGGTTTGTATAAAAGTAGGTATGTATGTCCATTTCTTTGTCACGCCCTACAGCTCAAACGGCTGCACGGCTTTTAACATCGTGAATCGTGGTAGTGTCGAATGCTATATAAATTTTCAAATTGGCACCCGCAAATGGGAATAATGGGGAGAGTGGGTTTGCTTTTTTCATACCTCAGCAATATGGCTATCAAATGGAAGATCGTGAAAAGATCATTTTAAAAATACTTGTATCAGTTCACTTTTATATGGCTGTTTTAACACAAATTGTCAATTAGTAAACTCAAACTCAAAAAGTTGTTAGATCGGCCACATGACCAAAATTCTTTGAAACAGGTGCAACAGCTGAATTTGAACTCTCCAAATTGAAATTTTGAAGCACTTGTCAGTTAATGCTTAATGGCTAACGGTAAACAGATAAAGTAGGCACATACTTTATGGTCCTGAAAGCGGGGAAAAACATTACTTTACCACGGGCAAAGAAAGATCTACCAAAACTACCTTTGACACCGTTTGTGCCACCATACAGTAATTAGTTTGCTTGATTTAAATATACCTACATATACAATCACTGTATTAGTTTATTAAAGCTTTTTAAATAATGTATTCGTCATTTAAATTTTATAAATCACTTTTAAGCAGTCGGGTTTTAGCTTTTATGTTTTTATAATATTTCTATTCTATTTCTTAAATACATAGGTTCTTTAGATAGATAGGTAGTATTTGTTTTCTGGGGACAAATTATAGTAAACTAGATGGGGATTGCATTCAGATATAAATAAAGAAAATAAGAAATAATAGTAGTCTAAGTTACTCCATATATCAACAACTGTCGACCAGCGAAAGTCCCATCATGATCGGTACAGCCGTTCTAGAGATTAGGCGGAAGAACCAAAAAATGTTTGTACGTATACCATATAAAACTACGTTCATATGCATTTAGTTAAAAGCTGTTAATCTGAAATTATAAACAGACACTTTAATTTTATTAATTTATACTGATCACAGACTAATGTACATTTACATGAATAATGCCAAAAAGCTTCAAGTAAACATAGCATTAACTATAGTGCAACCTTTATTGTTAAAGAATTTGGGTCTATTGTCTATCAAATATGAGAAAAATAAGGAGAGCAGAAACGTAGTAGGTATATTAATGGGTTCTTCAATTTACCAAACTCAATCTCCAGGAAGGTTGAATCGTAGGAATGGCTTTCTTCGTGTGAGTATCATCTTTTAATACACTGCTTTACATAGTTTTATTTTAGTTGAAATTCTGAATGTTTTGTTTTAATTTTTAATTGTGATTTCGTAGTGACAGACGATTGTTTTTGTGATTCTAAAATGTGTGTGTGAAGATACCCCCTCGCAAAAAATGCCAAACTATTTTGTATCAGGAAAAGACGCTATGGCTCCTTCCCGCCGCATGTCGGGTAAATCAGGAGTTAAAGAGCGTGAGATAGCTGAAATATTGGACAGTTAACACTACAATAAAATTTGATTATGAAAAAGTTTATTTCACATAGGTACATTGATGTGCGTGTGTTAACAATTGCTGATGAAGACCTCTGATTCTCTGAAGCTTTAATAATGTGTTTTAACCTTTATTTTCAAAGCATCAATGACCATTGACCATGTAGCTAGTAGGAATAATAATTTATCAAGCATCAGAGAGATGACAAACTGACAAACCTGATTAATTTTGCGATTGCAGATTATCAAGCGTATTTCTCGGGTCATACGTCTTAGTTTGGCTCTTGAGGCTGTTTGACCAATTACCTGCTCCACCTACCGACCCGCCCATGAGTACTACGACAGAATTTAGTCGATACAGAATACCCAAGATTCCCTTGCAAGGATAAGTTTAGTATTATAATTAAAAATATTTGTAACAATTTATGAACTTGCTTTAAGATCAATTCAGCACTACGTAGTTTTTTAACTTTAGGCCATGAGGATTATTATAATGTGATGCGGTAGTTGGCGCGTGTGGCGGCCTATAGAACCCGTGTTCCAAGCGCAAACCCAGGTAATTCCAAAGCCGTCCAGACTGCAGTGAAGAGTTGGCTCAACATATAATCTCTTTTGTGAAGATGTCATCTCACAAAAAGTGACATAGCGTTCCAGGAAGATAGTATTCATTCGAAGTATTCACTTCGCTACCGTCAAACTGCAAAAAGAGGTGCTATTTTGAGAAACGTAATTTTGGCAGCTTTTCACACGATTAAGACTGTTGAAAAGGATGTGAGAATCATTCAAATAGTCAGTCCGTGGTCTGGCCGTAATATATATTTAGATAGATAGATAAAAAATATTTTTAATTAGAAATATATTTAATAAAACATACCTATACATTAAATGCTCGCCTCCAATTTACAAGGTTTTTTATTGTGTTATTGTATAAAACCTGTATTCGTCATCCTATCAGACAATAAACATTTATTGAATACATAATTATACATTCGATGAAAACAGTAGGTACTTTCTTTCTCTTGCCTTTGAACATAGATTCTTGCGCATTACTGATGGAGAAGGCAGTAATATTATTGTTTTAATTTGTAAAGGGGCATTAGGGCTTTTTCGTAGTGTACTTGCTGAATAATTTAGATACTACTTAGATTGATATTGAGAAGTAAAAGTCTTCATTATTGTTATAATTTTTATTGTAGCAACAATTTCACCTATACCACAACATTACTGCGGTCAATGCTGTTGGATGCCTGCACCAGCTCCGGCGTGTACAACAGTTTGATCATTGCCATCAACCCCTGAGTAACCATAAACCCATCTTAATATAGTTTTGTTTCATTGCCTTACTGTAAACGTGGTAGCTGTGCGTTTTAGCTGTCGATTCGGTGCCATGCAAACTTCTCTACCAACCATTGCTGGTAGTTGGAGCCTTAAAAAGTTCGACAACAGTAATAAGTCTCTTAATCAAAACGAATTCTTTTGTGGAATTGGATGATATGAAAAGCATTGTTTTATATAACATATATATAACTTGAAAAAAGTACCGTATTCATCTACATTACAGCTAGGTACCTCCATCTATTTTATAAGGGACTTACTATAAGTTCTTGCTTCTTCATTAATCGTTACTGTACGGAATTTCTCCGGTAGTTGAAGACATGGTTTTAGCGTAAGTTCATACTTTTTATTTTATAGCTAATTAGAATGTTTTTTTGACATTATCGTATATAAAAATTATAAAAACAAATATTATAATTGATGAGAATACTACAATAAAAGGGAAAAGCTGTTTAAGTAATGGTACATTGAATTTTTGAACGATACAGAAAATTGGTGTAAAACTAGAAGTATCTATGTAAAATACTTAGTCAGGCCATAAATACTGTTACAATTAAAATAAACAAAATATCAAAATTTGGAATCTGTCATTTTTATACGATTGTTCTTTGTGTTTTCTTATTTTTGCGCCAATATATTGTTAAATATTTTGTGATATTAAAATGGAGTGGGGTGATAAAGACAACCGAATCGTTGTGATTGCACTACATAAAGTAGGTATGGAGCCAAATACAATTTCTTAAATCCTCCATATGCTTGGTATTAATCAAATGTTTGTGTCCCAGGCTATTGATAGGTATAATGAAGGCTCCTTTGCTTGTGATAGATCCGGCCGTCCACATAGTGTTCGTATGAAAAAAGCGATCAAAGTAGTAATGGAAAGAATTCGAAAAAATCCTGTCCGAAGCAAAAGATTTTATCTCGGGAGATGAAGATAGCACTAAGAACCACATCGCGTATTTTAAAAGATGACTTAGGACTTGCAGCTTATAAGAAACGCACCTTTGAAGGAGCAAATCAACAGCAGCAGCATCACCGCGCGATAATCACGTTCACTCCCACAGCAAGTCTCAGCCAGCCAGCAACCTCGGCCTTAACAGGGATACACCATATGCAGGAAGCGACCGCTCCAGCCTGGTTAGCGTCTAGGCACAGCACACTGCAACTACGGTCCATCTAATCAGAGCATTTCTCTCCTGTCTATGCAGCAGCCAGACTCACTGGGGACCTCACCGCAGCACCGCGAACCGCATGCAATCCCGACTCACTGGGATCAGCGGACTTCAGCCCCGACTCTCTGGGACTAGCGGCATTCAGTTCCGACTCACGGGAACTTGCGGCACTCAGTTCCGACTTACTGGAACTATTCAATCCTGGCACTGGCAAGCTCCGCAACAGAGCACAGACAGCTGACTCATCCAGATGACTCGTCCACATGTACAATAAAAATAAATGTTGTTATTCTTTGTAACAATATTTATGGCAAGACTAAGTATATACGTATAGTATTTAAGTAATTTTAAATATCACGCACGGAGCAATTCGAAATCTAGAATATACCTAATTTAGATACCATATAGACGTTAAGTAAGAAAAAAGTCAAGTTCCATACATATCCGCATTTTACTACAGCAGTGTAACATCTTTATAACTGCTATGTATTTTTTTTAGATTTCATAAAAGTTAGGATTGACAAAATGAACAGCCACGATCAAGTTCTATGACTGTTCTTTTGCTGCGGCTAATGTATATCTTGGTTTCATTGAAATTTTTAACTTGTGTGCTTCTCCATCTTCTAACCCAAATTATGTCTTGCTTCGTCATATATCGATATTTTACTTTTAAATATTGTTGTTGTACTTAATAAAGTTTTATATTTCAGATTATTTACCACCGCTTTTGCGGCTGCCTCAATATTATACACGATAGCCTGGGCGTCAAAGCAGATGCTAGCATACCTTCCAAAACCTCTTGTATCGCCGACAGTTGTGGTACCTTATGAGATATTGATAAACAAAAGTTATACTATGGCGCCCCAGTTACAGGGGTAGCTAATGTGACAATAGTTGTAGCATCTAAGGTAATTTGAAAGGTCGATTTTATCAATTAGCGGGATGTTTTTTTTATTATAATTGCGTAACCAAAATTTAAAATAAATGGATTGGTAAAATGATGTAAACTGTATAAATGGAAAAAGGATGGTGTAAATCAAACCATTCCTTGAAATAATTACAGATCTTTGATAAGTACCCAAAAGAATCTTTTTCTCAAGGGTTTGTATGATAGTAGAAATAACCTTTAATTTTGATTTTCCATTGAAGAATAAACCACACAAAGAAAAGGTAATAATGGAACAGACGTAAATACATAGGCACGCTCAGAGACTGCCGACTACCATTTCAGTCCTACTCATGTATTTGATAACAATTCTATAGTCAACTAGACATATACATTACAAATAAACATACCTCAATACTTATAAATACAACATATTATTATTAGCATTGGAAAGAATTGCCTGGACGAAAAGTCAGCGTGCTCATCACAGAGTATTCGTCATGTCCTATCTATAAGTTTGATGAAAACAAAACGTACCTAGTTATTATTTCTCTTACTGCATTCTGAAAACTGCATTAAATACAGAAAATAAAATTTAACACATCGAGAATGCAGAATGGAAGTACAGCTTTGTATTAGGCGTGTCTTTAGGTGGGACGAGGAAATATCTTGGTAGTACAAAAACAGTGTACTCAATATAAAAATCATCATCAATCCTTAATGTCCCACTGCTGTGCTCAGGTTTAGGTTCAGGCTTAGGTCGGGTACTGATCGTGCCGCCTTTGCTTACCCTCGACGATTGTTTCGAATCACCGAGCGCAACTGGGGTATGAGCGCCTCTTGAAAACTATGTATTTATACTAATGTTAGTTAAAATTATTAACTAGTTGATCGTTGCAATGTTCTACCACAACTTGGCGAGGAAATCTATAATTGGCGTTTGTTAAATGCCGAGAATCGACTCAAGTCACATGCAATTAGAGAGGCCTATGCCCATCAGTGGACTGCGTAGGCTGATAATGAAATGTATCTAGCTGATTGCATAGCCGATCAAAATTGTAACTTACAAAATAGCTAGTAGAGTTTCCTAAAAATAAATAGATCAAATAAAATCAATGTTTTTAGTCGCTCTCAGAGTTGGTACTACGATAATATTGTCCAGAAATAAGAGCAGTATTGCAGATGCAACCGATGTGCATTACATAGTCGTAGGCGGTGGCCCAGAGAAAAACACAGTCTCCATGTATTTAACAACCAAGCTTCTTCGAGAAACTTCACGAGGGGGCGACGTTACGCGTGTGCCGTTCGTCGCCTAAATTGAGAGTTTTACCATCAGACGACGGAGTCCGCTTCAGTGCGGGCAGGCGCTGGGAGGCGTCCGGATGGCGTAAGAAAGCGGTTCCCGGATCCCACCCGTCTTAGACGCAGAGTGGCACACCGTGTGGTTAAAGTCGGTTCGATTCCGACACACCGCCCCACCGCAAAGGGTGCAGGCCCGAGGTAGTTTTAAAAAAAAAGCCTATTTCTAAATGCCCACGAAACTGTACTTGGTTGACGGATAAAAGTTGAGGCTATTTATGAAGTGCTAAAAATTTTATTTCAAGTTAGCAAGGCGACTCAGTCAATTGCTTAAACACCCCAAAGCATTTTTTTCTGATTAATAGAAACAAAAGATTGTCAGATCAATAAACTTTATTTTTCTTTTAGATACTATTATATAAAGCACATGGCTATATACAGTTATTGATTTGGATTTACATTATAAAGGTTATGAAACAATACCTATGATACTCATCCCTGGAGGGGTATGGGTTTTGTAAAAAATCGATGTCGATCAAAGACTGTGGTCGGCGGCTCCGTAGTAATGGGTGGGTCTGTTGGTGGCGATGGTAGATCACTTAGTTTCTTTGTTATCCACAACATCACATATACGAATATACCAATACCGGATACCCTGAAATTGTAATGTAATGTTATTCCGAAGAAGATAAAAAAAATGGATATTAATACGGTAACGAAATTTTTTATTAATTATCTACCAAAGTAATGATAATCTAAACTCCTTATTTGCTGATCGTGTCTTACCTGTGTTAGAGGCATGCAGAGATAAACTTTCAGCTTTTGTAAAATAGCTTATGTCAGGCCCCGATGGGCTTTAAGG
Source organism: Hyphantria cunea (assembly GCA_003709505.1). Taxonomy (NCBI): domain Eukaryota; kingdom Metazoa; phylum Arthropoda; class Insecta; order Lepidoptera; family Erebidae; genus Hyphantria; species Hyphantria cunea. The sequence continues at coordinate 15,114 of PKRV01000532.1, read as the reverse complement.
CTATAAACTGTTACGATTTACAGAAACAATGTATGAAAGAATTGGTCATCTTTAAGAGTCCGCAAGAGCATATGTCGATCCCTTAAAGTTGGCTCGCTATACCCTTTTTTATGGTATAGAAATTAGTTTACGCTGTTATGACATACCGCTACGGGCAATAGGAGACGCAGACGAGGTTCAGCTAGTGTAATCTAGCGTAACTTACTGGTACGTTTAAAAAAGAAAACCAAAAACAGAAATCTACTTGAATGGAGAAGCGTGAAGAGAAGAGTAGCAGTAGCTCCAGCTTTAAACTACAATTACAGGTTAGCTAAAACTTTAATAATACTGTTACTTTTGGTAGTACTACTCCTTGGGCCTAGATGAAGTATCTGGGCCTGATCCTCGACGGTAGGTGGCTCATCGACGAGCACTTCCGACAGCTTGCTCCGAAGCTTGCTGGTCGACACTGCCTCGGGCGACTTTTGCCCAATCTGGGTGGAGCCAGTGTCGCAACGAGAAGCCTCTTCATGGGGGTTGTCCGGTCGATGGTGCTGTACGGCGCACCGGTGTGGGTGTCGGCTCTGACCGCCCAGAATAGGGCACGCCTCTGGCGGCCTCAGAGGGCATTGGCGGTCAGAGCCATACGCGGATACCGCATGGTGTCGATCGACGCGGCGTGCCCCTTGCCTAGTACACCCCCGTGGGATTTGGAGACGGAAGTGCTCGCCGAAGTTTATCGACGGGTTGCTGAATTCCGGACGGAGAGTGGCATTCGCCCTCCGCTCGAAGAGGTACGCGAGTGGTGTGAAGCCGCCCGTCGAGCCACGATGGTTCGGTGGTCGTCGTGGCTGGAGGCTCCACGTGCTGGATTCTCTCCAGCCGGTCATTCTCGAGTGGGTAGGGCGGCAGCACGGGACTCTTTCCTTCCGTCTGACGCGGATGCTTTCCGGGCACGGTTGCTTCGGGAAGTACCTGTACTCGGTCGCCAGGGGGAATTGAGTTCGGCCTGCCACCACTGCGACTGCAGTGAGGACTCGGCCCAGCATACGCTGGCAGTATGCCCGCTTGGGCACCGCAGCGTCAGGCTCTCACCGCAGTCATCGGAGGAGATCACTCGCTACCGGCCGTCGTTCGCTCCATGGCCGGTGATGAGAGCAGTTTTAACGCGGTCGCGACCTTTTGCGAGGAAGTCATCTCGCAGAAAGAGGCAGCGGAGAAGGCCTGGGAAGACGACTTCCACTCGGAACCGATCCATCGCCGGCGAACCGGATGCGGGGGGGGGGCGATCAGCGCCTCACACCGCCCTGAGTGTGGCTGCGGATGGGCGGTATGGGTCTTCCCCTCCATCCGTTTCACAGGCAAGCCGCGAAGGGGTGATGTCACGCGTGTGCCGTACGTCGCCTAAATTGAGAGGATTTAACATCTAGAAACAGTGCCCGCTTCAGCGCGGGCAGGCGCTGGGAGGGGTCCGGATGACGTAAGAAAGCGGTTCCCGGATCCCTCCCGTCTCAGGCGTAGAGTGCACTCTGTGTGGTTTTAGTCGGTTCGATTCCGACACACCGCCCCGCCGCAAACCCCAGTGGGGTGAAAGCGCGAGGGGGTTTCCACACGTAAAAAAAGAAAGGGTTGTACTGCTCTACTCAGGGTATCCTTATATATAATACTCCCAAATATGACCAAACCAGGCTATATGTAATATTATATAAATAGAACAGGCCGAATATACAATATTCATAATAACAAATTGTTTTTGACCTTTTCCGTGTTAAAAATTATTCTTTTGAAAACAAAAAAATAGAAACGTGCGATATAATATTTTTACAGATTTTTTGGGTTAGTGATTCTAGTCGAACTTCGAGCACTGTTTGAACTGTAGTTAGCATTAATGTTGATAAGTTAGCAAAATTGACCAATTCACTCACGCTCCTAAAACCATTGCTGCACTACCACTTATCTGTCTGTGGCGGTGGTGTATATAAAATCGTTGATCAGAACATAAATTAAAATAAAAAATTCTGCAGAGTATAAACTGGATTACTTCAGTACTCTGTTGGAAAGAACTAACTAATTGTGAAACTTGTCATATAGCTAGCCTTTCGAATACGGGTCGAGTTACACCAATCGCAAAGCTATTATAATATATGAGGAGAGTTCGTGTTGCAATAAAATTGAATATTAACAATTAGTTTCTCTCTAACTAAAATAGCTTTAATGAGATACTACTCAAAATAAAAAGCTTTCTCCAGCAAGTGCTCTCAGAGTAAAAAGAATAATTTTGATTGGAACAGGATGTGTAAAAAAGAAAATTATAAAACCTTGAAACTATATACAATGAAATAACCTTTAAATATAACATGGGAAGCCCGAAACTCAGATAAATTAAAATGTTAAAAATGTTGAGTAGAAGAATCGGATGGATTCAGATGAGATACATAGACTATAGATTAGAGAATATAGACATTGAACAATAATTAAATGCCCTTTCATGTTTAATAAAACTGGCATTGATATTTGATTGATGCCGAAGTACATAAAACCGAAGTTAACCAGGTTTGGGAAAAGGTTCAGAGGAAAAAGTTTATTGCTTGTCACCACGGCATATGATAATATAAATAACCTGTACTGTGATATGGCGAAGTGTTGCCATGAGCAAGTGTCTGCGAAGAATAGTGTAAACCCTAAAACATTTTTGTATATTTCCATATAGATCAGTACAAGTAGTAGATAACAAGTCTTACTATAAACTAAACAGAATTGTTTGTTTACAAACACAAAGGGATGCATTCAGATCCGAACAACAGCAAAATGAATTAATATTTGTCTGATGCATGACGAACCAAATATGTCTTTGACTAAAAACAAATTCATTCAAAAGGAAGGGTATAATTATAGTTTTTGAAGTCTGCGTATGTTCCACCGTAGCACCTAAGCTACTGAACCGATTTTAATGAATAAGGTGTTAATAGATTCGTAATAACGGCCCGGGTGACACAGATTATATAATTTATTTATATTTAGGTAACAACAATGATATTTTCAAACAACACTTTAATAGGGTTCTGTACCACAAAAGAAAGAAAAAAGAAATTTTATAGGATTACTTTGTTGTCCGTCAGTCTGTTAAGAACCTTTTTCTCAAAAACGCATGGCGGTATCAAACTGAAATTCATATCAAATACTCAGAGGTACTGTCGCTCAGAGCTGTTAAAAATCAAACTTCTAAGCCAACGCAATCAAAAGATACAGTTTATGCTAATTTTCGACACTCGCAAGGGTCTCAAAATCTAAAGGGTACTTTCCGTGAAATCAGAATCTTGAAATTTGGTACGAAGCAACGTCTTATAGCAAAGATAAAGAAAAAAATTGCGAAAAGCATAAATTTTTAGTTACATCATATAATCTACAGGTTTGTACGGAAACCTCGGTGCGCAAGTCCGACTCGCACTTGGCCCGTTTTTTTATTCAGTATGTAAAATGTGTGAAGCCGTACTGGTGTGATATTATTTATAATTTTTTTCATATCTTGAAGTTAAATAGTACCTTTATTTCACTTGCATACTTTTATTTGGATCAGTTAGTTTCATTTGTAATTTTGTTCAGTCACTTGCTCTGTCTAACTAAACAAATCTGTTATTAAATTTATAATAAATAAAATGAACCTATTTTTATTCTTCTTTTTTATCCAGTCAGGAACACAAGATGCTCTAAAAAATAAGTGAAAGGAAAGGGGGAGAAGAAAACCATGATAATTAAAACAACAAACATGTATTAATCACGGATACATTAATAATAATACATTACAATTATAATGTTGTTATAATCTTAAGCGTTCGCATGCGCGACAGCGACACTCGGTTATCGCGGTCCCCAGCCTGTAACATGAGGATTGTCTCGATTCTGCATCTGTTTCCACATGCTCGTTGTTTACTTTGACACCGCACTGAAATTTATATCAGATATATCAAATTTATATAGATCTTAGCAATTCTAAAATATTCACTATGAACCTATGTAGCTTGTATAGCTTTATACATAACTCTATTTTTAATATTATGTGAGCATTGTTAAAATGTCAAATAGTTATCTATTTGACATTTTAACGGCAGATATAATCAGCAAGGATAATCGATTTTATAAATTTCGTTATTTATCTGATGTCAAATTCAGAAGACAAACCTATTCTGTGAAGTATCTATGTAAAATGTAAAAAATCTCAGCAAAAAATCGAAAAATCTTGAACAGCCAAGATATATAGAATCTTGTTGCCTGTATCAAATATGAAGGGAAAATAGAAGAAATACCAGGTGAGGAGTTAAAAAAAAATTGTTCAGCTTCTAAATATCAGTAATGAACTTAGTGACTATGATGAACTCTGTTGCAGTCAGTGAAGCATTGGAATTCTTGTGGGTTCCGTCCCTTTAGTGAATACACTGTTTCTTTATTACTACACCGCAAATTTTAGTTAAAATGAATCAACGATGTAAAACAATAGTCTCCTATAAAGTTGAATACCAAATTTATATTTAATGTAAGGATAAAAATACTAACTAAGGACGCCATTTTGAGGCAATAATGTCGTCTTGCACTGGGTTTTACGCTATTTGCCAGGACTGCCCACGCACGGCCCGCTAGTCTGTCACACTTAAGAGCTTGAACTGCGCAAGCGATTGCATTTGGATTGCTGATTGACTTTTCACTTCTACTGCCACTCGCATCAGATGCATCTGGATTCTGTGACTAATAAAAATTACATTTTTATGATGCAGGTATATGTTTCCGTACAGAATTCTTGTGTTGGGAGCGAGGAGTAAACAAGGGGTGGAAATATACAAACAGAGAAAGAATAAATGATCACACTCATCGTCATCATCTTCCTAGCCCTCATTATTATCAAGATTTGGGGTCGGCTACTAGTTCAACCGGTTTTACCTAAATATCAGTTTTAAATCAAAGCGACTGGCATTAGACCTCCACAACCCCGAGGGTAAATTAATTCGAAGGTTGAACTAGTTCTCAGTATATTTAAGGGAACTGACTTCCCAATAACGATTGCTATAGATACTCATGACGAACGGGACCGACGGCTGAACGTGCTCTCCGAGGCACGGGCGGGACACACCGCCATATTCCAAACTCGAGGTTGCTATTCAGAATTTCTTGTAAGAAAAACCCATCAGCAGTCCAACCAGGGAATCGAATCCGTGACCTCTTGATCCGCAGTCGCTTACGTTAACCACTAGAGCAACGAAGCAATCATCACACTCAGCACAAAATATTTACTCCAAAAACACAGAGAAACCCTTTGGATGAGAATTGATCCCATGATCAAAACGTATTGCAACTATTGCAGCGGAATCCAAAGCCCGAGATGGATATGTATCTATATATTGCCATTTTCAATAACCATTTATGCTTAAAACTGGAAGCATGGTTTAGAGGTATGGTGGTAAGATTACCTATTATTATTATTTATATTATTAGAATTAGCATGATACGATCAATTCAACATTTGCAGACAGATTTTAGTTGTCAAAAGAAAAAATAGGTACTGTTTTTAAGGTAAATTGAGATTGTTTTTAGTGATTTATTCCTATTTAAAATTGAAGAAAGGTTATTGAAAACGGCTGCATGTGGTTAGCAATCTCAAGATCGCTATTCACGAGCTCAATATATGTATTTTGCCTGTAACGGTATTGAATCTTTTTTTTCATTTTTATCGATTCATAATGGGGTTAGAACTCATCACAGTACATTTTAAAAAGTAGTTAATTATGGATAAGTACCGCAGTAGTCATACTGCGCTAAAGCGTAGCGTAGCTATTAGCTCGTTAAATAAAACCGGCCAAGTGCGAGTCGGACTCGCACATGGAGGGTTCCGTACAAACCTGTAGGTATATTATATGACGTAACTATAAATGTATGCCTTTCAAAATGTTTCCTTTATCAGTACTATAAGACAATACTTTGTATCAAATTTCAAGATTCTGAGTTCACGGGAAGTACCCTGTAGGTTTTGAATCCCCTGCGAAAGTCGAAAATATGCAGCATAAACGGCTGTATGTTTTGATTGCGTTGGCTTAGAAGTTTAATTTTTAATTTTATAAGGGATTGTAGACCTGAGTATTTGATATGAATTTCAGCTTGATACCTCTACGCGTTTGTAAATAAAATGGCTTTTGATAGACAGCCAGACGGACAACAAAGTGATCATATAAGGGTTTTTTCCTTATGAGGTACGGAACCCTGAAAAAGGAAAACAAAGTTCAGCTCCTCAAATCTATGTCTATATATTTCTGAACGTACTTTACTAATATTATTGAGTTCGACAAAATTATAATATATCGTACCAATGTATTAGTATCTGGTAGTGCCATCCATGTGTATGCACAGGGATGTCGACGTGCCAGGTCCCATAGAACTGTACGGCGCTGAATAGGATCCGTATATAATGGTAACATCATTAACACCCTGCAATAATGGAAACTTGTTTAGATTTTACGCATTAACATTTAGATTTTAAATTGAGGAGAAAAGCGAAATTATGTGGAGTTCAATTTATCGAACAGTTCTTACAGCTAAAATATAATTTGCATTTTTTACAGATTTTCGAATCCGCCTTAACTGGCTAATCATTGTGAGATTCGTTAAGTATTTATATTCGTCTTCTGACTATTAGACAGATGACTACTATTATCAGGTTTGTGACAGTTGTGAATTTGAAACTAATCTATTCCCTTCTGTGACATTGGAAACCAATGACTGGAAACCAGTTATCAAAAAATTTCAATTTACCATAAAATGTAAAGAATATTGCGATCTGAATAATTATGTTGGCAACCCGTTACAAAAACATATACATTTTGCTTTACGTAAAAATTGGATTCCAATCATTAGTTTCCAATGTGGCCGAAAGGATCTCTTTCCAATGTTTGATTGAAACTAGCACATTATGTACTGTATTACTAAATATAGAAAATACATTTTGAATTAATTCAACGAATATCAAACTGATCCAAGACGAGGAAGGGTTTAGAATTTTTATTTTTGTTTCAGAACGTTTTTCACGCAAAGGGATAAAAAGTAATAATACGACATGTTAACATTAAAAAAAGTAGTAATACGTGTATGGCCATCTACTGCTGCTGCATTTTTCGTAGGCCGCCATAGACTCCGTATTGTTACCAAGCATGTGATGGCATTCCGCTTCTAAGCTCTTCAAATACAATATCTAGAATTCGTAAATTCGTGTGAATTATTATAATATAATGTGAAGATCATTCCTAGAATAATTCACTGTAGCTACCACTGGTGAACCATACAGTTTTTTCGAACTTTGACAATAGCGACCTCTGGTGGACAGCGTCAATATTTGCAGAGTGTAATAATAATCATTATAATATTTATTTACTTAAACAATATTTACATGATGATTTTTGGAACAAATGACTTAATCAAGGGTGCGATAGAACTTGGTTGCACCATTCAAAGAAACTTATATTGAGCAAAAATAAATATATATAACACAAATATAGAGAAATGCAAATAATGCAACAGCGGTCGTATAATATAGACACCGTATTATCATCTCGCGCATATACAGCAATTAGAATGCAGACAACAGAGACAGGTATAAATGACCTTGCTTGTGCTAAATCTTGTCGGCTAATTCAAAGGAAACAATAATTGTCGCGAGAGCCTACTTCATATCTATGTTTACATTAACTGGAATTCGTAGGATAATTTTGAAAAAAATAAGATCCTATTTAAAAATTTATCTTAAGTTTTGGAATAAGCATCGTCAGTTCTACATGCTAATGATTTGGCTACAGGGTTGGCCTAGTGGTTTCAGTGATCGACACACCGCTTCCTACTGCGCCAAGTGTTGTGGGTTCAAATCCTACATGGAACAACACTTTGTGTGATCCATAAATTGTTGTTCTAAGTCTGGGTGTACTTTGTGTCCGTTTCATGTATGTTTGTAAAGATCCCCGCGACACAGGAATGTATATTCCTAATGCGGGAGTTGCCTTTTTAAGAAAAGAAAGAAGAAAAAGAAAAGATATCCTTAATTGATATCCTTAATGATATAACCCTGTATTGGTAACAGGATATTTTGATTTATAATATATCTTTAACAATAATTAAACTAAGTTACACCAGTGTAAAATTATTTTTTAATCCTTGTATTTTCACGTAAAACAATAAAGAAATTTTAGATAAATACTTTTATTGCTGCTTGCTTGAGGTAGTGCAAACCTACTATAGGTAATCGCTTGGCTTAAAATTTGCAATTTTTAAACTATTTAGATAGGAATATAAAATAAAAAAATACAGATTAATAGAAAAGATTGCATTAAAACAATGCAATGATAATAGCACGATGATGTTATTAAATTTCTACAATATTCCAAATCAACCCGGTTTTATGACATGTAATCTTCACAAATTGCTTTTAAAATTAAGTTACTCATATCTTACAAATTATTATTATTACTACTAATTTTTTTTTCTTCTCTCAGAAAACCATTGAAACATTTTCATATTAAAAAAAAATTGGTGTAATAAATTAATGTCTATCAACCATGAGTAAAAAAAGGGTATGTTTTGTTTTAATAGTGACATTGTTCATGAGAGACGGCCATCGTAAATGTTTGAAAAAGTTGTAGCCCTGCCTACAAGCGGTGGCTACAGTGAATCATTTTAATAAANAAATTCGAAAAACTGGCCGTCACACCGTTTACAGTTTTCAAAATGTATTTCGTTACAACATAAAACTTGTATTCCAAATCCATGTGTTTGTAAAACTTGAAATAATCATAAGAAAAGATCCCAAAATATTTTTGCGACAATAGACGATTATTGTTGCACACAAATAAATCGATGTTTCAAATATATTTCTGCTTGAATAGCAGTTGATTCAGAATGTTTTTGTTGTACAATATATGTATGCTTACGTAAGTGGATGCCGTGGATTTATCAAAACAGAATTATAAAGGGAGACTCTCGCCCAGTCTCTATCGATATCTTTTAGACAAGTAGATAACTCTCTCCAAACGTTGGCATCACGAGGACTGTCCACGATTACCTTAGAATACATAAAAACATTTTAAATAACTACAGTACAGTAGTACAGTGGTACAGCACAGTACAGTAAGACGGAGCTACAGATAATCGTTTCCTTTCTCCTTCATCGTTTTCCTTCCGCATGCTAGCCAGTATTAAAGATTACAGGTACAAGAAAGGACAACTGAAAATCCTTGATATTACATTTAAGCTAGCTCTTGCCCGTGGCCCCACGTGGTTATTGCGGTAAAGCCTTTGTTCTTCCATAAGAATCAAAATACCTCCATACCAAATATTATTGAAATCGGTGCAACGATTTAGCCCTGTAAGCTTAAGAGGTGGATAATATATAAAATATGAATTACTTAAATGCATCATGGTATGTTTTAATGTTTAGTAACGTATGTTATAGTGATTAGACTTTATCTCAGCAACCGTATTATAATTATTATTTAAATAATTATATATTTATTCCGTGGGAGAGCCACGCTTCGGCATGCATGGGCCGTGTCGACAGGAGTGATACCACGGCCTCACAGAAAACCGGTGTGAAACAGCGCCTGCGCTGTTTTTCACCGAGTGAGTGAGGATACCGGAGGCCCATAATCCAACACTTCCCTTCCTCCCCCTCCCCATCCCACAAGGCCGCACTTGTGACGCCTCTGTTGTTACGGGTGTCCATGGGCGGCGGTAATCGCTTACCATCAGGCGATAAGTCTGCTCGTTTGCCCCTATTCCATAAAAAAAATAGGAAAGAAAATGGTATGGAAGATGATATTTAAACAAAAATTCATTATTTTGTGTGGATAGAAAATTACTAAGATTAGGGTGTTTATTTGCCTGCCTGTAAGTAAAGATCCATAGCATGTTGACTGTCTCGCATTTGTCTGGCTTGCCTGGCCGCCTTTAGTATTGGATTTTTCTCCTTTTCCTGTTGGTTACTCTCTAGAAGATTATCACATGCAAGTCTTACGAGACAAGCGTGGGCCATCATCACCATTTCCTAATAAAAGACAGTGCAAGCAAAAGGTATGTATTTGATATATGTAGCTATTAATATATAAGCATGTATACCTATGACAACATCAATTTCTGTATGTTCACATAAAGATATACCTAATGGTGAGCAAATTTTTAAAGACAAGCTGAGTATCGTGTGGATTGCAGTAGATGATAAAATTTCTTCGGCAGTTATATTATATCATGTCTAAAATTATTGCTCATTACTTACTTCAAATATTTCATCAGAGTGCAGGTACTGCTGGAGGACAAAGTTGTTGTTTACAAAAAGGGCTGCATCCTGCCAACATGTTGTTGTAAGTTCCACACGAGTCTTCGTTTCACTCAGTTGACGCATGAATACAGAAAACTCAGTTGTGCCTGTAAAGTTTATTCTTTCCTTAGTTTCTACCCGTGGGAGAGCCACGCTTCGGCATGAATAGGCCGGCTCGACCGGAGTGATACCACGGCCTCACAGAAAACCGGTGTGAAACAGCGCTTACGCTGTGTTTCATCGAGTGAGTGAGGATACCGGAGGACCATACCCCAATCCAACGCCCCCTATCCCCCTCACCATCCCCCTTCGCCCCAGGCCACCATAGTGTGGGTCACCATGCTGCACTGTTCTTTTTCGCATTGAGGATGGTGACCACCACTCTCCTGCTCAGCTTTCCATCAGGCAGGGCAGAGTCATTTTGGCAGCTTAAATATAAAAAAAAAAAGTTTGTTCATCTAAAATGCTGTTCAATTTTTCTGCTGATAAAGTATTCACAATTTTTAAAATTACACTAAACTTCTTGGACAAATGCAAGCAGTTTAGTGTAATTTTTTTTTTCCTCCTCCCCTTGGTCAAATTAAGTCTGTCAGGTCTGACTTGTCTGACCTCTCCTTAGAAATGAGGTTTTGACCTATACCATGTTCGCCAAGCGAGTTCGTATACGGTTCATTTCAAGTTTTTCTTCTTTTTGCAGTGACGTCGTCCAGCGTAATTTGATCCCTTAGTAGCCCCTTACGACGTAAATCCGTTACCTTACGGATTATATAAAATGTAAATTGATGAGATTTAACCTCGCTCTCTTTTCTCTTGAGCTTATATAAATATTGATGGATATCTCCTAACAAAAATGTATCGATGTTTCATAATAATTACTGAATTTATTCGTTATTTAGTTTAGTCAATAATATAATATTAGCAGAAACCGAAATAAGGCACTCTTCGTAAAGCAGTTGAAGCAAGTTGGACCGAGGACTGCCATTTCTTGGTGAAAGCAATACGGCCGTAACAGCGACGCTTAACTGGGCCCGTAGCTTCCGCTGTTTCCAACATTTTGACAATGTCTGTTCTGAAATCATATTTTTACATGACTATAACATTAATTACACTAGACCAACATGTTCGTCATAATCGTTTTTATTTTATTATTATTATAGATTTAATTAAAAATGATCAAAAATAGCAGATCTTTTTAAAGGGAACGAAAAGAGGCATTGTTATAATTATATATTTACATATTTCCAGGATAGATAATACAGAACTGATTTCCGTTACATCCAAACTTTTTTACAATAAATATTTAGGTAAATACTGCACGTACCTAACCTAAGAAAATATATTAGCATCAGAAAATTTGTAGTTAATTTGCAAACAATAAATGTATTATTCGATTATATAAAATCTTTATGTCACGCTGTTGCTCACGATGAACTCCATCGCTATCTAACCGAGATGATCACGTTTTTTTTTAAATGTGTTTTGCTGGCGTGCTTTAGATCTGCTCAAGATATTTAATAGATAATTAACCGAGCATGATTAAAAAAGGCGTATACGATGGTCAGATAGTACTATTATTTTAGATACGTTATTCTTAGTATACATAACTTACTCCAATATACGAGTTGGTATGACGGCTTGGCGCAGTGGTCTGGCTAGTTTAATTTCTACTATCACGAAGGCGGGATTTTCATCAGCGCCGGTGTCGTTCAGAATTGGCATAGTTACTTCAGTACTCCCGGTCGACTCTGTTTTGGTTCTAAAATGTTTATTAAACAGATCTAGCATTTTCGTTTTTTGTTAGTCTCACCTCTAAAGGTCGTTTTGGTCTACTTCGTACGGAGAGCCCAACGAACACAAGCGTAATTAACAACAAAATATAAAATAGAGTTGGTTTTAATTTAAAAACACTAGTAAAGAAGGCAATAAAAAAAGGTTAGGGGTTTTATTTCTGTTTTTTAGTAATTATTAGTCATAAGTATAAATAAGTACACACGAGTATATTTTTGTGTAAAATGCACCTTCTTTTCAAACAGTTTGTAAAAATATGTGCAATTGATTGATACCAATAAATTGTGAGTTTACGAGTGTCATTGTGGTAGATAGCCTCACAATTTCCTGAATGAATATGCAAGTTATAAATAACTAAATAATTGAAAGTATATATTTTATTGGAATGTATGTAAAAAAATGTAAATAATAAAATAGAACAGGAAATTGTAACTACCGTAATATAATAAACTAAGAAAAAAAGAGAACACTCTAGAATATTTTTTATATTAACAGATTGACGTTTTGAAAAATATTATACTTGACTTATAGAATTCTTGTTATAAAACGGTTGACGGATTAAATGTATATTAAAGTACCTACACGATGCATCAGAACACCAATCAGAATAATTAGCAAAACATAAGTGGCTCATTAAATATACTTTACAGTACATTATGATTTCTAACGTAATCACCGACACGTATTGGATTCTTTTTGTTGTATTATCGTGTTAATATAACCTAAGGACTTACTTAGGATATTTCAGAATATTCTGAGTAAGATAATGTATAATAAACAGGACAAAAATATATTTTATAAAAATTTGCAACACAAACTAAAACCTATTTAATACTGCTCAAAACTGTTGTTGGAATCTTTTTGTAGGTTTCTACCCTATTTTCAACTACATTGTGTCTATGAAAATATTGTTTAGGTGCAAAATGCCCAGTTTGCAGTTCGATATTGGGTGTAGCCGAATGAGTATTGAACATTCTATATCATCTATCTATATAGACACCAGTCTCTCACAAAGGAATAATTGTTACGCATTGTTCTGCATTGTACTGTATTACCTGTACTTACCTTTGTGAAAGAGTAATAAATAAATATTATAATTATTATTCTAAAAACTGGACAAATTCTGCGCCTAAGCCGAAAATACACTTTAAACTGACTTTTCAGGTCTCTGTACGGTGCCATTCGACGACACCGCCTTGTTGTCGCCAATATTCAAGGTAGCACAGTCACACTCTTGCATCATTGCTGTTTCGTTCAGCCATAGTAAGGGTACTGCTAGGCAAACTGATTGTTCTAAAACATGATAGAACGTTCAATAGATCAGAACCTTTAACAATATAATTAGTGAAACTACAAAAAAACCTATATGGTTAATATTATCTACTTTCTGAAAGCGTCAAAACGGGTCGTATGAGCCTAACCTCGAGGACCTTATTAATAGCTGCTACATTTGACTTATTGTCTATATTTAGTTTTAAGCCGCAATTTTGATCCAAAAGCCAGGTTTAAATTTGGTTGATTAATTCCTCTCAAACAATAATTGGTATGATGCATCAGGGCATATTATGAAAAAGCTTCGTGAGCGTCAACTGCGGTGCTATGGGTAGGATGAGCGTCAGCAGCCTACCAGGCGCCAAAATAAAATAAATCATTTCACTTTATTTCATTTCGTTTACTCAAAACTTCAAAGAAAAAAAATAATCAGCTGAGTAAAATGGTGTATTATACCTCAGCCAAAATTCATGAAAAAATATAATTTTTTCAATGATTTTGTCTTAGCTAATAATTTACTTGATGATAGCTTATATAACACTATGGATAAATATATATGTCAGCAGACTGTAGCTCCGGGGTAAGACCGTCAGCTGATACTTTGAAATAAGAACGCAAGAGTTAGGCGAGACCATCTATTGCCTTTTAAAAGTATTGGCTGACGAGGTTTTTATTAAAACAATGAAAAATCAAAGAGTTTATTTTATCAGAGTAAAATCTACTTTGTTGGTTGTTGAAACTATTGCCTTTAATTTTATTACGGTGACTTTATTTATATTTTAAAGACTGACACTGTTAAACTATCTCATTTAGACGAAGGCCCTCATTAATACTTTCCTACCACAAGAAGTGTCAGTTTTATCATTTAAATACATACAATGCTAATGATCAATGAATATTAAATAAAACACATATCTTAAATTACCTCCTGGATAGAGTAATTGGAACAAGTTTATAAATGCCATGAAACTGTAAACATTTTCATTGGCTTGTATGTGAATTTCTAAGGGCCATTTGTATTGCTGAATTTGTTTAGCAAACCAATCTTTCGATGATTTTTTAATTAGAAGACTTCGATGAAACGATGTCCATACAACTGTATCTGTAATAGAGACATTTTGGAAAACAAAACTTAAATATAGGAGAAATTAATTTGATGCATATTCTTCAACTTCAGATCAGTGCGGTAGCTGATTAAAAATACAGAGAGAGAGAGGTGACTAAGGCAAGCAAGGCAAGCACGCTGGACAACACCACTGCAAAAAAAGAAAATATTTAAACAAATCCTATACCGACCTGTTTGGTTAGCGTGGTATAACAGGCCAAAACTTCCTTTGCAAAGAGAGGCCTTTTTCCAGCAATGGACTATTAAAAGCGAACCAGTAGCTGTGATTCAAAGTTTAGGCGCTACGGGGGAACACATAAACATAGACGGACTGCCTAAAGCATAACCCTTCCTTTTGGCTTCGCCGTAGTCGGGTAAAAGGGTAACAAGAAACTTACTGTCTTGAGGCATTCGGAACATGTAACGATGAAGATCTAATTTATCTTCGTTCCGTATCGCCTTGAAGTTAAATGGATATTTTACGTCTCCTTTTGCAAACGAGTTTTCTCCTACACTTAAACTTTCCCACTTTGCGTAGAAGTTAGTTATGTCAAATTTTTTTGTTGCTTTGCTACCTTCGTTAAACCGAGCAAGTCCAGTATTCTGGAAAAAAATCATAAAAAGTGACTGC
>PKRV01004259.1:337986-480136 GCA_003709505.1 Hyphantria cunea | reverse complement strand
AGCGGTTCCCGGATCTCTCCCGTGTCAAGCGCAGAGTGGCACACCGTGGTGGTTTAGTGGGTAGTCTGGCGAGTCAGTCAGGAGTCCCTCACAAAGTGACCCTCTGTCCCGCGGGGGGAGCGAAGTGCGTAAAGGCATTCCACCACGTAAAAATAAAAAAAATAAAGAAAGAAAAAGCTATTAAGTCCAATCTGGGAGGGGTCCGGATGGCGTAAGAAAGCGGTTCTCGGATCTCTCCCGTGTCAGGCGCAGAGTGGCACATAGGGTGGTTTTAGTCAGTTCGATTCCGACACACCGCCCCGCTGCAAACCCCGATGGGGTGAAGACCCGAGGGGGTTGCCAAAAGTAAAAAAAAAAGCTTTAAGGCGATAATACAACAATTGTGCATGTTTAAACAAATAAATAGCCAAAACTATTTAAATATTTGCATTGATAATAATTAGCAATAAGATGTCTATTAAAATAACGTAATACAAAACCTACAAAAGATTTTTGATAAAAAATATTATAAATAGGAAAAGGCAAACACCATTCAAAGATATTCAGTAGTGGCCAGAAGTCAGGAGAGTATGCAAATTAAAAGCTTATCACTGCTAACGGAAAGTTCCAAGATATGTGGTCTGATCACATTGCATGAAGAAATCGAAAAATCAGCTTTTTTTGAGAAACTCAAAAACCTGAAATTCACGGAATTCCAGTAAATGGAAGACTGTTTTGTTTATCATATAAATAAACTCTCATCACCATATTCAATGGATGAAAATAGGAAGGGTTGTACGGGTGTCAGATTTTCTCGTGTGATCTTTTTATATCTAACTTGTTATTTATATCCGGGTCTTATAGCACGTTTCTCAGCACTGATACTAACTTTCTCAGCACCTGTATTCTATATCATGTAAAACAACCTTATTTTGTTACAGAATATAGGCTAAAGGCAGGTAAATTCCGTTACATTTTGTACACATACTTCATTCTCTCTACATATCCAAACATTATAGTGCTTGAAGGAGTAAGCAGAGGCATATTGTGCGATTATTTTTTTTAGAATCTAATTTGAATCGTACTAGGATTTTCTTTTAGGAGGTTTCTTTTATTAGAGAGAAAATTAGTAGATCTGTATGTGCGGAGTTGAATTTTAGAGTATGAAGTGTCACAAGACCTATTCGTCTTTTATCTCATGGGGTTGTGAGAGCTGACTGAGGGAGCAAACTAATTAGGGCAATAGTCTTGCAAAAAGAAGGAAAACTTGATGTTCCAACCTATCTGTCCAGCGTAGTATAACAAACCAAAATATTCCTCCTAGGGCGAGGCCTATGTGCAGCAGTAAACTATTCAATGCTCTTGATCTCATGATGAACCGAGCAGACTGGCAGGAAAAAAGACACGAAAAAGTCAAATACGAAATAAAATTTTTGGTATGATGGGAAGGTAATCACATACGTCGCTTAAAGGTCAGCTCAGGAACGTTAAACATTTGATATAATAAAATAATTAAGCTCATTACATGTCTCTGTTTCACTGTGCAAGTTGATAATAAATAAACAGTGTATTTAACATTAGACTTATAGACGTACTATCTCAAAAGAAGACGTACTTTCTTAGTGTATCTAAATTACACTAAGAAAGGCGTAAACTCTCACAGAAGTTTTTGGAAATTGATCATAATGGATTGTTGGTTTAAGATGGAGAATAAGGAAGAAAATGAAGAAAGGGTTATTTTCTGTATTTTATACCTTACAATGCTTCTTCTTTTACATTTGAAAAGCATCGCCATCAAAAGAACTGATCTTATAAATAAGACATGACAAGACACTTCCTGTCTGTTCTTATGATCTTGTAATGGAGTAATTGAGGAATAATGTATTGAATATAATGCTATATTTTCTTTCTTTCAAACGTTTTCTTTAAGATAATTTGACAGGTCGATAGTAATAGGTTCTTTGTCCGCCAATAACGTGGGCGGCAAACTACAACAGGTGACAGTTCAAAGTCAGGTCGCATAGAAAACCACGTTATCTTAACCCTTATCAACTTTCTACGTCACTTATGAGTATTTTTTACAAAAGAATATAAGTAATTTGCCATAGGGATTATTTTTTTAGAAATAAATTGTATAACTTTATATTCTATTGGTTAGGCGCTCTTATAGATATATAAATTAAAACTGTGTGGAATTGTTGTCATCACAGAATTTCCTCTCTTAATGGTTTTTATAATCACTCAATAGATGTACCACTGAAGTCTCAGTCCGGATTCCATTCCAAGACTTTCAACGTATCCAACTACAGCCCTTTTGTCCTGACTTTTTTCATAAACAGTATAATTATCCAACTTCATAAAACATTCCCGGTTCGTGTCAGCCCACTTATCTCGAACAAAACCAGTAAATATAACTCGTTGCATCTATAAAATTAGGAAAATTGTCAGAAGCTGGTAATCATGTTCATGTCTTGAGATAAATTGATAAGATTATTATACCAATTTAAATTGCCCTTCTTATATTTCTGTGTAACAAAATTATGGCACAAATATACTGTATTCAATATTAAATAACTTATTTCAAAGCATCAACCATTAACCCATCACCATAAACTTGTCATTACGTCAATTGTAGTCTATAGTTAGATGTATGTATATATATATATATATATATATAGAGGGTGAGTTACACACAAAGGGAAATAATATCAAACCCAGTAGCCTGATGTCTTACCGAGGAATGGCGCATTAAGCCACAGATATAAAAGATTAACTTCTTTTGGTATAACAACTATTGTGGGTATTTTCAAAAAAATAATATTGTCATTCATTGTCAATTTTTATTAATATTCTTGAAATAATCAGGCTTTTAAACTTTAATTAACAGTAGAAGGACTAAAACTTGTATAAAAGACTTCTGAACTTTTGTTGAAGTAAATTGTCAAGCCTCCATTAGGTATGACAAGTTAATAAGTTTCGTCAAATACCAAAAGCTACCTTAAAGTTGTTTTTTAATTTTTTTTTTACTAAAAATTGATTTTATTTTACTACTTTATTATAATTATTTTACTCTATCAGATACTACTACCACCACCAACCACGCATAGATAAAAAAATACTTATTTCTAGAGGAATACAACACATTTTTTATCACAATGGGCAAATTGTATAGATAAAATGGACGTTGTCGTCTTTATTAACCAATACGTACTATTATGATTTATTTGAAATATATATTTAGTAATTCACTTATAACAATGTTATTCTTGAAATTTGTGCGCAATATGTGTAAATGTTAACATAATGTATTAAGTGCTACTGATTTCAAAATGAAAAGAGGATGAAAGATTTTGTTAGAAACATAAATATGTATGTGGTTTTCTTTGGAAAATTAGTTCTCACTTTTACATATCACTTCATAAAAAATGTCGTCGTTACAGTACTTCAAAAAGAGTATTATATTCAAGAAAATTTCATCATTTGTATACCAAACAGAACTTTGATTAAAGAGTTTCCTACTGAAATAAAACAAGTTTGGGGAATAACCTGAAATAAGCTAAGCGTTCAGGGAACCTTCGTGAGACCCGTAAGTAATACAAACAAAACGCGTTGACGAGCGGCGCACGTTTTCAAATCAACACTTGGGCCGGTGTGAATGTGTATGGGGAAGAGAAAGGCCTTTACGCCGGGCCTCCTAAATTGACGTAGATTGAATGAATGCACAAAAGTCCGCCTTGACTCGACGAGGGCTGATATTGTACGCTGATTTATTTTAAAATTACAATTTTTACAATTTATGTATTCATATTTCTCTGTTGTGTATTGTGTAGATATAAAGTTTTTTTATGTGTTATTTTACCTTCTTAAAGGTTACATCTTTTTTTTCAGATTTATAATTATTTAAACGTTTACTAGTTTCTACTGAAAGGCTAATTACTGTCATAGTGACAATTGAGCTTTTCAGTCCGTGAAATTGTAACCAGTCTCATCATCAGCCTATCGCAGTCTACTGCTGGACATAGGCTTCTCCAATTTCACGCCACTTAGTTCGATCTATGGTTTCTCGCATCCAGCTCCTGCCAGCCGTCCCGCGCAAGTTATTGCTCCACCTGGCCTGTGGACGTCCTAATCAGTCTGGTTCAAAATTAATATGAGCTTAATTAAAAACAAAAAAAATCTTTCAGTTTTATGTTTTCTCTATGATCGCGGGTTAGGTCCAGATCAGTATAAAATAACATGCATTTCAATGATAGTTACTTTATTCTTTTTTTTTGACACAAAGTACACCCAGACTTAGAACAACAATTTATGGATCACAAAAAGTGCTGTCCCTTGTGGTATTTGAACCCACAATACTTGGCGCAGTAGGAAGCGGTGTGGCGACCACTTAAACCACTAGGCCAACTGTGCAATTAATTCTTTTATTATTACATTATTCGTTAATTTCAATGCACATGTTCTAAAAACCCACAAAAAAAACCAGGCGTAATTTAATTTAAGGACAACGTTAAATGTTTTAAATAATATTTGTTATTTATGGTTATAAACTTTTGTTTTTTGTTGTTTGTGTGTTAAGTTGTGTTCCAAAGATTATGGGTCCAATATTTCAACCAGCCAACCCTACAGCAGGATTTGGGTTGGCTCATTATCTGGGCCGGACGTGGATAGCATCAGGCGGGACCGCGGTGAAATTCTATCCACATTTTTACACCCCAGCAACCAATAAAAGGCCTCAAATGAAACAAAGCCCTTCCAGATAAAATTGAACAATGGTAGTTTGATGCGCGTTATCGTAGCACTCTGTAGGCGTTTTTTAATTGAGCGCTTCTTTATTTTCAATCTATGTTCATGTCCCATAATGGGAGCCTGGCCCAGGTGAATAAATAACAATACAGGACAAATGATTTATTGCCGTTACCGTTTCTCTTTTTAACACTTTTGTTGGGGTTGAATTAAGTCGTGTGTTTTACGCAATAAAATAATATCTTTTGTTTCAAACTGTTAAATATAATCAATGTTAAGGATTAGTAAGAGGGATTTTTTGTACTTGTTATAATTTATGTGTAACATTATCTTCTTCACATATAATCTATGATAAGGCTTGCTTGTATGAGACTAATTGTCTGATATGACTGCCTCACTGGCTCATTAGTAGCGAATGCGGCTGTTGTGCTCGAGATTTCAGGTTCTATTTCCAGATTGGACCAAATGTTTTTGTGGTTTTTAAATATTGTTTTCGGAGTCTGGATGTTTGTATTTATATATTAATAAAAAACATGCTTAATATGGGACTGGATGGCGTCGTGTGAATGTATAAAAATTTTACTTATTAATAATTACTTTCCACTAGACTATCAATTGAAGCAGGATATTGATATTTTAATATTAAATTATATTCATAAACTTGTCATAAATAACGTCTGCTAGTCCGAGCGTGGGATTCTTATTGTTTCATCATGAAATCAATGTATCCTCGAGATTAGTAGTTATAAGAATATTCTGATTTTGTTGTGAACACAGAACCACTGGATATCTTAGCCACTGCACCTTCACCTCTCTGAAACTAAAATACTAGTAAAGTAATAAATATTGCAACTATTGACTTGTACATAATAAACACATACTCATTCAATAATCATGTAAGTATGCACTAAAAAGATATACCTTTTTGTTCGGGTAAAATTTTGCCAGTAAATAGATTTAAAAAGATATTTGAGATAACTCAGCTGCAAAGGCCCCGTTTTAATCTAGGGATTTTACTCAGTGTGTGTTGAAAAGTATTATATGTAACTCAGTGTGTAAACATATTGAGAGCTCTCTATGAGGGGAAGAGCAATGTGATTTATACAGCGTTGATTAACTTGTAACATATACTATCTCTTGTATCGTTCGCCCAAGAAACTAATCCCCATAAAGAGGGGATGAAAGCCAACATATTGTCGGAACATTCGAACATGATTTCAGACGCCTGGGAAACTATAAGTGTATTGCTTTTTTCACGGCAAACTTTTAATAATGTTATATGTTACAATAATCAAAGAGTATAAATGATTACGACCATCACCGATAACCACCGACTCAAATGTCAGGATAACTTAGCAAACGTCAACGGTCACGACAAAACAAATTCATGGTAAGGTCCGTAGCTCCGGCTCGACCGTAACCATGTCACAGCATCACAGTATAACCTATGTAAGCGATTCTATTGTTGCTTGTCACTGCGTCGATGGGGGTTTAGGGATAAGAGAGGGAAGATTTAAAGTACGACGATATACTAATAATAATTTCGATGATTCTACTTATAGCCGAATATACACGTAACGATCAATCATTGTTAGAAGTGATTCAACGATCACCAGAAAATAGTCCTGCTATCGGTCTCTGCATTAGCCAGTATCACACATAAGTCTCTACAAAACGCATATAATGTGTGGAAACTGTTCATCATAAGTCATAATATTCACGTGTCTGCAATAATGTGGGTCACGAGTAAATCAATTGGCGCGGAGAGTTATGTTGTGTGTCAACCAACCGTAGCGCTGTGCGGACTAGACGAAATATATATTTGAAACTAGCAGTGACCGACTGTACTTGTAAACAATTTAAAACTTTTTTGCATCACTTACATATCTAAACATAACTTCATAATTCTTAGCAAATTTACTAAGTAGTAAATCATAAATATCAGAAGGCTAAAATATTTATACTGATGATCAACTCATTCCATTACTTTAAAGTATCTAAATTACAATTGTCTTATGTTTCTTTTCACAAGTAAAAGGAAGCAAGTACAATTTCCTTTTGTGCAGAATTCTTTTGAATATTATATATATTCCTGGAAACACGCCTAAACAAGACACATATTCTTCATTGGCATTTTAGGACTTAATTGAACATTAACCCAGTTACTCGTCTTCGTATTCAGAACTTGATATGCGTTGCTTACGTTATCATTTTGTATGATGCAAGACAGTATCTATAGCAACGCAATAAAGCGTTCAATGGTTTACGGTGTCATTGCAAACAATACAACAATGCAATATGCTCTGACACCTGCGCATTACAATTAATAATAGACAAAGCAACATATATATTATCACTGTATGAGTTGGTTTGGATACTATTTAAACACAGATGTAAGACTTTTTGACTTAACTATGAATTAAGTGCAATAATTGTAATAAATATTTTATGATAAATTCTAAAAAGTGATTAGCGAGCTGATAGATCTTTTTTCCGTTCATGACAAGTAATGTTGTGATGAATGCGAGTACTTTAGCTTAAGAGTAGTTTATTCAGTGTTTGATGTAATTGATATGGTTTGCACTAACTTTTGAACAATTCCGTCCAATGATAAACATATTTTAGTGTATTTTGAAATAACATAAACTTACGTGGTACACAATAATTGATATTCAGAGCCCAGTTGCATTCGGGGATTAGAAACAGTCACCGAGGATAAGCATCGTTGGCGCGATTTGCACTTGGATGGCTGATGACTAGAGGCAAGATGCCACGTGCACCCCCTTAATTCAAAGGCCACGTGAAGCAGTCGGTCCTGGTTGATATCGTAGAATAACAATCGTGAAGATAAGTTTAGGTATTTGGGTGGCTTAAAAATATCCAATGGCAAGATTACGTAGCGACAACGTATTCTTGCCAGTCTCCGACCCGCACTAGGCCAGCCTGGGAACGTATGCACTTAACCCACTACTGAGAAGAGACAAGGAGAGGAGGAGGAGGTTGTTGATGATGATGACAATTATCGTTGAAGGCCTCAGTAAAAGTACCTTTTAATTCAGTATATAAAGCAAAGGACACTATAGAGAGGGATATCGTAATGAAAAAGTGAACTGTGTAGATAATATACTCGTGTTTTGAGTAATTAAATAAATAAACAAATATTTCGGATAGCTAACACTCAGCGCCATCTAGTCCCAAGGTAATCAGAGGCTTGTGTTGTGGGCACTGAACAACTGATATAATACTTACATATACTTTTTTTGTTAATACATACATATTATACATAGAAAACACCCAAACTCCGAAACTAATATTTGCAAATCATGCATACATTCGTTCCGACACGGGAATCGAGACTGAGACTTCAAGCACAGCAGTCGCATACGCTACCACTACGTCACCGAGGCAATTTATAAAATATTTAAATTATCTCATGTTAATGCAGGTAAAACTTTCATCATTTTGTTACAAACTGCTGTAAACGTCAATTAACAGAAGCTATCAAAATGTCACAGCTATATACAATTCAGTTGAGGTTTTAATTTTTTAATATTTAATAATTGCTTACATCATGATATTTGTTAAGAAGTTGCGATACATATTTTTGTCTAGACAACTTCCGTATTAATATTATATCCTGTGTAGCAGAAGACTTTACAAACATACATGAAAGGAACACAAAGAACACCCAGACTTAGAACAACAATCTGTAGGTCACATAAAGGATTGTCCCATGTAGGGATTGAACCTACAGCACTCTGTGCAGTAGAAAACACTACGAAAACCGAGCAGTCAAAAATAATTTACAATATTCCTCCTGGCGGATGTTTAGAGACCGGCACGTAACTTGGCCAGATTCGTGAGATACGCAGAAGTCGTCTTTTAGGTCCCTTTGGTTGATAGAGGGACGCGAGAATTCCNGGGACGCGAGAATTGTAGTAGCACTGTTCCGAGCAACCACACAGGAGCGTCAGTCGACCAAATTCGTTTTGTTTTGTTACATTGATTGTATTATGCGTGAACCTGCGTGAACCTATCCCCAACTACTCCGAAATCTGGCCAAGTTACGTGCCGGCGCTTGTAATATATATTGGTTTCAGATCAGGTTAAAGTGTTTTTGTGAACAGATAGAACTACAATTTAACTACAATTAAATTTTTTGCTGGATCCAGGATTCCACGTAACGAATAATTAAAATATTACAGAGTCGTTCGAGTTTTTGGTACTAGAAATTCAAAAAAGAAGAGTTTATGATTGTAAGATGGCGTAGCTGCACCGTTACCGTAGGAGAGCCATGCTTTGGCGTGAATGGGCTAGCTCTAACGGAGTGATACCACGGCCTTACAGAAAACCAGTGTGATATAGCGCTTGCACTGTGTCATCGAGTGAATGATGATACCGGAAGCTCATACTCCAACCCCTAACCACCCCCCAAAGGCCGACAACGTACTTGTGACGCGTCTGGTGTGGCGACATGTTTGCTCTTTTGATCCTTTTTTCCCTAAAGCCATTTTTTGGCAGATGTAGCGTACGTGCATTGCAAACATGCGGTTAGTCCTGCGAAGTTTAAGACAAAAATTTTGGTGTAGAAAAATCAGTCGAACTTTTTTTTTATAGTTCTGTATCTCAAAAAGAAAAACTTAGTTATCTGTCTGTCTGTCTGTCAAGAGCCTTTTTCTTAGGAGCGCCAATAGGTATCAAACTGAAATTTATATCAAATATTTAGGTTTACTGTCCCTTGGAGCAGTCAAACTTCTAAGCCAACGCAATCAAATGTAGTAAATGCTAAAAAAAATTCAATACTCGCAATCAGGAATCAAAACCTACCTACTTTCCGTGAACTCAGAATCTTCAAATTCAGTACGAAGTAACATCTTATAACGCTAATAAGGAAAACAATGCGAAAACCATACATTTTCAATTACATCATATAATATAGCTAAAGGCTTGCACAAAACTCTCGTTGCGCAAGTCCGACTCGCACTTGGCTGATTTTTTTTACTTGCGTAATGTTTTGTCTCCTCCTAGCCTAGTCCCAATCTAAAGACAAATGGTACTATAGGGTAGAATAGACAACTGAAATATACTTTTTTTTCTGTTCTTGAGGTCTCGAATTCGATTCCCAGGTCAGACCCTATGTTTATATAATCTGCAAATATTTGTGTCGAAGTTTGGGTGTCTTCTATGGTATGGAATATCAAATATTTACACATATGCTACATCTGATAATCGAAAGTTCTACTTTTATACGAACATGAATTTACAAAAAGTATATGTGTATTTATATCACCTGTCTAATATCCACAATACAAGCTCTGCTTAGTTTGGGACTAGTGGCGTCGTGAGTTACTTATAAAAAACATTCAAACTCCGAATCAAATATTGATGGATCATGCAAACATTTGGTCCAAGTTGGGAATGGAACCTGAGAGCTTAGAGACCCCAGACGTATGCGCTACTACTACGCCATCGGGGCAGTTAAGTAAGTTATGGTACTCCTCTCCTAGTTATGAAAATGTATATTGTATTATCTAATACTGCTTACTAGGTACTGATAAATTTATAATGCAAATACAAGAGTCAACGTACTCCAAGAACAATTTAAATACACAATACGTTTAATCTTCCCGAGTTCGCTTTTTATCACCCCCACGGCCTCGGCTTAGTAAAGACTCAAGTGTATTGTCCAAAATATTTATAGCAATTTCCCAGCTTTTAAACAAAAACATTCCAGAACCAATTCTCTTGCCCATTTCGTTGAGCGATAAATTTCTCACTTATCTGGCTTCGTTTAGCTTAATTGTACACATAGTAGACACCCATTGTCCCTGTTCAAGGCGTCGCTTTTTTCCTTTTCAATGGACTTTTCAGGTAGACCCTACCTCCCTTCCTCATTTTAGCCTTCCCCCGGATAATGTATTTCCATTGTCTATTGTGTCCAGTGATTCATCTAAATCACTTGGTGTTACAATATTCTGGGCCGCACTTATTACTTATTTCTTGATGATGTAATGTTTTCCAGTAAATCAATATTCATTTGGGAAGAAATTTAATTTATAATTTTATATATATAGATTCTAATGTCACGTTTCATAAAATGCTTCATATGCTTCGAATTTCAGCTCTTAATTGTATGTATTTGTGGTTTTGCAAATCAACCTCAATAAATTTACTCTAGTTAGTACGCACATATATCAAATTTATTAGATACAGATGTCTCATACATACAATGCCAGCTTAATGTAGGTCACCCTAACCATGATATATTCATTAGTGATGGCACATTTCTCGTTACAGGTATAATTGATCAGCTGATACCTTTGCTTTACGTTAATCTTTTTCATAAGCAGTATTAATTTCCAGTAATTGCTTCTTCTTTTTATGTATTTTTTGTTTTTGAATGCATGTCACTATTTGCGCGGTCGTATTTCATTGGTAACTGCGCGACCAGAGACGTAATGATGCAGAAACGTCTCAATTGGCCGCCTTAGTGTGGGTCACCATGCTGTATTGCTGCATAGTCTGCATTCGCAAAGAGTATGGTGACCACCACTCTTTGATTTTAGTCATGTTATCGTCAAGCCGAGTAGAGCCACTTTAGAAAGCCCATGTATGTATATTTATTTGTATTTAATTCCTAAAGCTAAAACTAGACTTACTTCCCATTACATAAATGGATCTAAAATCACAGTTGGGAAATTTTGTACGTAACGACGCTTCTGTCTTTATATTTAATGAAACGGTATTCCAATTGTACCTGAATTTCTTTCATTCCATCTTTTTTGTTATTAAATAATAAAAGTGCTTTTACGTTTAAAAAATCAATAACATCGAAAGCTTTCCCAGAAGCAAAGTTCCCGTCTCATTATAATTTCAAAAGTCTTAAAAATGTATCAATTTATTTCGTTTCTGATTCACTTGCCAATCATTTATGAAACGTTCACTTTTTCATTTTGTTAGATTTTAATTTTTCATTTCCTTTCTGTCTACGGTCTTTTTTTTATTGCACAGATTATTTTTAACTATATATTTGTACATACATATCTATTGCATATTTACATGTTTGAAGGGTATTATGACCCATTCACTCTATTGTGACTGCTCAGTTGGTCTCTGCTCAGCCTGGTGTGCAGATCGACGATAATAGTTTATGATTTTTCTATCTTTTTGATTGAAACTGTATACTGTATACTATGTATACTGGAGATAACGGATACCAGTGAATTTATGTAGACAGATATACCTAGGTAGTTTCGAAAATTCATAACCGCAGAATAAATACAATCTCTTCTTTCATGAAACTATTTTGGATTGACTGCCAATTTCAACACAAACCTAGTCTGTGTAAATCACTGGCCGCCTATATGTAGTTTGTTTAATATGTTTAAAGATTATCTGTTACTCTTCTTTTCTTTGCAACAATGGACGTCTCGTGGCAAGATTTTCGTGCTATGATTTTCTAAGGTTACAAACAAGGGTTAAACTTCAACGAATATCATGAAAATTTACAAGCTGCTTTGTTGGGTCTGCTCCTACGTTAGCAACAGTTACTTATTGGTTTTGTGAATTTAAATGTGGTTGAGTGAACTTAAACAATGACCCAGACCCGGCCGCCCACCAACTGCAGTAACTCATGAAAATTTCATCAACTTCATTAGACATATTACACATCGAGAGATACAGGTTGAATTATACTTTAAATCACATGCAAAACTAGGAAGCTTGCTTCGCAATGGGTACCTCATTCCCCCACCGATGAGCAAAAATGTTGTCGTGTTGATTGGTGAAAATTTATGCTAGTAAAATTCGGAGGAGGAACTTCACAAAACGTATCCTACAGTCTTACAACTGACGATTTATAGATATATAGCTATGATCTTCTCACGAAGCAACAATCTACGTAATGGGTATTTGAAGACGACCACAAATGTTGTTCGCGGTAGGAGCATTAATAAAAAAAATTGGCGGTTTTTTTTGACGGAGTTGTCAAGTATCTGGGATTCCGCTAGAATACCACACAACAGTCAGTAGTGAATGGTTTAGCGAAGTTTGTCTGCCTCAAGCTTTCAAGGAGTTGTATAGCGAGTGCCCAAGTAACGGCGTCCTTGGGATCCTTTTTCACCAAGATATCGCACCCGCTCACACAGCTGCTATAAGTATGGACTATTTGACAACTTCGGGAGTGAAAATTTTACCCCATCTTCCATCATAGCTAAGATTTAGCTTAGTAAAAAATGCTTCGAAAATTTGGCACTGCAGACGAGGCCTTCGAATAATTTCGGTGGTTATATTTTAACCCACCGCAAGACACGTTTTTTAAATAGTTCACCCGGATAAATGTATTGGGTTTGGACGTGGTTATTTTGAAAAGCTGTAAAAAAGGTTTTTTTTGTATTCCAACTATTTTTCATTTCACTAACTATTTTTGGAACAGTACACGGCATTATTATTCATACTCTTTTTAGTGTGTACTCTAAAAAAATATTAGTTTGTAGGTAAAACCGTATATTAAGAGGTTCAAAGAATTAACTTTATGTATTAATGTTTCGAAATAGTAGAATCTGTAAAATCTTTTCTCTTTACATTTTTTTATCTGTATGCTCAATTTCCTATATAATTTCAGCTACTCCCGATAAACAACGAGTGCCGAAGAATATATTTATATTAGTTGTCTAGTAATCATAGAATAGCTTTTTTTGTACACCAGAAATTTACATAAAAATAAAAATGGCGGCTTTATCGCTAAAAAGCAACTTTAATTTCTTACAGGCACCTTGGCATGGAAAAATAAAAGTTTGAAAAAATCGTATGCATGGGCTAAAACTGGCCATGAATACGAAAAGAAATGAAGAGACTGTTAAAAAATTTAAGTGAATTGCATAAAAGTAAATGACAAAATAAATATTGTTATACATATCGTAAAACATATCAGTACTATAAATTAATTAAATACATACACAAAAATAAAATAGCCCCATTTTCATTAGAAAAATTAATAAATAAACAAAATAACACATAAAATATGTTTTAGGCACGTAACAAATTATGATGTCAGGAAAAATTTATAAATATCAGCAAAGATATGGCACGGCTTATTGCCATCGGCAAAGCATTCCACAGTCGGACCGTGCATGCTGCACGGTGCGACTTTTTTTATTCATTTATTTTAACTTAAATTACACATGTTCTAATACAAATTACACTGTTCTACCGACAGACTTAAGTCTGTAGTCTTAAGTCTATCGGTAGAACATTGTATAGTAAGTTGGTACATACAGTATATAATACATACTCTACTTAATTTGGGACTTGGGACTAGATGGCGTTATGTGAATGTGGTAGAATATTATGACTATTACCAGCTACATCTCGCAGTGCTAGTCGCAGTTCCTGGTGTACCTTTATAACATCAACAGTGGGTAAAATCGCGGGGCGAAGCTAGCTTAAAATAAAAGTAGCCTAATTTACTTCTTATATCATCAATTGTTTGTCAGTTCCATCAAAATCGGTATAGCCGTTCCAGAAATAAGCCGAAACAAACAGACAGACACAAAAAGATAACATTTCATTATTTTTTTTACTACCAAATATACTTTTATATCAATTAAGTGAAAAATTGTTTATATGAGATTACATACAAACATTTATTTTTATTGAGCAAAAGAATAATATGTGTACTTAAAACATTGTATGATGTACATCATCAAGATTTAATCATCTCTGTATCAGCCCTAGCCGAGGTCGTGTCAAGAGGCGGCCAGCCCTCCTCAGTGTATTCCGCGGTAATTAAAACGAAGCTGGGTCTCTTCACAAATGGGTCAGGCATCAATAGGGCGCTGATGGTATAACAAGCGATTCCACCATCTCGTCTCCGAGAGTCACCTCAAACTTCGAGTGCCATGATTCCATTGTCTGAGACAGTTTTTGTGTGGCAATGTTTTCCTGTGTTTCATGATACTGAAATATTTTGTAGAGATTGTAATATGATAGCTAAAACTTCAGAATTGTTCTATAGTTTCTTTTACATACGTATAAATACGCACATATTATACATTAAATATACTTACACTCCGAATCAAATATTTACAGTTCAAATACACATTTTATTTGACCCCCAAATTAAGCCCGAGAGCAGTCGTATACGCTACTACTGCGCAGGCAGTCCCGTAAGATTTTTCGCGTTTCTTTGATTCTTGAATCGGTATTGCCTGAGCAATAAGCTAAGGCATTACCGATGGCCTTGAGTTTCTTTGCCAGTATTCTTCTCATAAGGCCCTACGCATTTTGGAAACTGGAAGTTATGGATTGACACAGGCTGGCAGTGAATTTTGGAGTTTTCACCCAATTTACCTTGACAATAGAGTACATCTGGCGTCTACTTGGGTCGATCTATGATCTGTAGCTTCAATTTAACGTTCATAAATGTCACTTGGTGTCTTAATTGAATAAATGTTTTTGAATTTGAATTTGAATTAAAAAATCTAAAAGCTAAGTAACAATTTTATATTGCACCTATGTACATACATACGCTAAAGTGTCTGTCTCAAAACAGGGGCGTCAAATTTTCGGATACCTTTATTTCTGAATACTATGTATAATAAACACATTCATATAAACACAAATTATACCCGAACACAGAACAATAATCGTAATAATCACACCATTTTTATTCTGGATAAGAAACGAACCCACGACCTTTAGGTTAGCAACCAAAATATCTAACCCTTAAATTAACGAATTAAGAGAACTACAAGTAAATCAGAAGAATTATTCAAGCAAAACTTTAAATATCTTCAAACTCAAAATAAATGAAATAAGGCTCAGTTCGCAGTCGACACTTTGATGATTAAGAAACTTGAGTTGCCGATAATCTTCTAAATATTGATTCGATTAATGTTGGACCTTTGTAATTTTACTTTGATAGATTACAAGTATTTAGTATTCCTAAGTGATATAGAGTACTTTAATTTATTCCTTTTGATTAAACTTCATATATATTTCTTAAGTAAATAATAATAATCTCGCAAACAGCCGTCGGCTCCCAAACTAGGCATCAGAACCTAGTAATCATACTGCTGATAAACATATCTATATGTTTCTGAATACATATACACTACTACACAGAAGTTTATTAATATTTAAATAAAAACCACAATATCCGGCTTAAATCTTTAATATTTTTAATCTATACTAATAATATTACAAAAAGGTAAACTTTCTAACTTTGTTTGTATAGTTGTAGGGGATAATCTTCGAAAGTACTAATTAAATCCTGAAAATTATTTCACTAACAGAAAACGACAATATTCAAGACTGACATAGGCGATATTTATTGTGTGCTAGCTGGCCCGGCGAACTTTGTACAGCCATATTCAGTTTCAAGAACATTTTCTGTATTAACGAAAAGGTTATTTTAGTACTCCTGTGTTTTTTCTATTCAAATCTTATCTTTAAAATAAGAAACACATAAAAAATACAGTTTCATGCAGTCGATCGAAAGTTATTCGAGTACATACATTTTTTTAGATGATCAATAAATTCAGTTAAAAATAATAGTGTATTTAAATCAAGTCTAAGAAATTCAGGCGGTTAGCACCCGACGAAGAAGGCACGGGTCGGCTAGTAAGTAATATTATGGAACTAAGGTATCTTGAAAATGTAAAACACTGTGGAAATGAATACTGGTTACATTTCAACGAGAGTAAAATAATTTATTTTGTTGTGTATCACAATGTTTCAACAAACAATCCTCTTATATAAAGTAGATACCTAAAAACATCCCTCCTGTTAAATGTACCTGTAACTTTTCAAATACCTTTGTGTCCCCGAATTACTCAAACTTTTCAAATGATTATTCAAAGCAAGTCGGAGCGTGTAGGATATTTTTTTTGCTAACCCAACCTGGTATTTGTATTGTGGTTATGGACGGTTTCAGATTTTTTATAAATAATAAACTAATTATTTCTTAAAACGCACTATTATAAATAAATCACAGCCAGGCAAAGAACCAATGTCACGATCGTGAATTACAACATGATACGAATAAAAACGAAACTTATAATTTACCGTTTTTTATTACAAATTAATGCTGGGTCACTCAATTATACTACGTTTACCATAAGCGCTCTGTCCTTAAGAGCCGTCGTTAAAACCCCACTCTGCATTGTTCATTCGCCAATATAACATCACAACAGTCAAGATATTGCTGGACAGCCCCTATTTTTTTCTATTTTATCTCGTGCAGTTAGTATCGTCATTACAAAACCTCGCTTTGAAATAGATTGGACATAAGTGTCCAACTCTATTTCAAAACGAGGTACTTATAAGTAATCTGCTATCCTCTTTTTTCTCAACAAAGGTTTCATGCGTTCAGAATAAGAATTGTTTAAAGCCAAAATGTATAGTAATATATGCCTTACACAGCACTCCATTCCTTACAGCCAACATAGGTTCCTGGCACGGCTGCTTCGTGAAGCACATTTAATCGCTAGGAGGGAATGAAGAACGTTGTATATGAACAAAAACTAAGCTTTTAAAAAATACACATTGTTTTGCACAAAGCACGATCATCTATTGAAACATTTTTTTACAGAAATATATTTCAGTAGTCCCATCGATTCTCGTCAGTGCACATTCAACTAAACAAAAACGAGCACAGAAAGCTATTCCAGGAGAACAGCAGCGTGCAGAGTATGCAAAGTGAGATCGTGTGTTAAGGCACGTTAGGTAATTGGTGCACTGCTCACGTTGCGAGGATCTGGTTGCCACTAATTAAACGAGAAACGGGCCGGAGGACACTTTTAAAATGGCACGCCTATCAATCCAGTTTTACGATTCCATTAATATAACGAGAAAAATAGACTTGCTGCTCCTAGTATTTGGTACCGGGTAAAATTTTTACTTATCTTAATTGATTTTCTTGGTGTAAGGCTTTATTAATAAAACTGTTTATACTAAAAAACACTTACATGTGGCTAGCACCGCGCTGCAGCTCCATTTGAGTACAAGACGCTGGTCGACTGACATTGCATCTTGATGGTCCGTGTTACTTCCATAAAAATAACTACTTTGTCATAATTGAATAAAAATACTACTTATTTTGCGTACCGGATCGGGACTTAAAACAAATTGTTTTCTAATAATTGGTTACTAGGTAGTGCTATTTGTCGAACAAATTGCAGTAGCTAATTCATGTGGAACATGAAATAGCCGTGTGTTGAATTGTTGAAAATATGGTAATTGCGATGCCTATGCAAAACATAAATATTTGTTTAGGCAGGAAAACTTACTAGTCATGTACAATCTAAAAACAACTGTAATTTCAAAGTCGGAGGCTTCAATTAATCGCGAATCCCCCTGATAGTGTGCGAGTAATATTTCTTGTTCAAAAGCGAGTTCGCCGACAGCTATTGACAGTTCTTTGTCGGAAGAGCTTTGCTGGGCTCGTTGTTGATCAAAAGCTTCGGTGGCTCGATTCCTGAATTGCGAGTGATCAATCAACGTCAATTAGTCTAACCTTGAATTTAACCCCAAACACCAGTCGATAAGACTTGATTTACGTATTTGCGGACTGGTACAATGCGACCGGATTATTTAGGTAGTAAGGAACTGTGGCAATTAATATTGGATGATGCGTTGGATAAATTATCAGACGTGTCTCACTTATGAACTTCAAATAATCATAGTAAGTAAATAAGATTGTGTTAAATAGTAATGAATAATATAATATTTTTTAGGAATGTGTTTTTTTTCGATGCGACTTATGTGAAGACTGTTGGAATATTCATCAATAATATAATATTAACATTATAGTTATTGTGAGATAATTTCTCTGATATTATATCTGCGTTATATTTTTACTTAATTGGTTTCATACCTATACATTATAGAGTTAAAACAAAAACACTACCCACTTTTCCATCTTTATATGTATTATACGACATCAAAACCGCGATTTGAAACTAATCGACAAAGTGCAGTCCAGACCCTGCACAAAAGAATATAAAATTCACACAGCACTGCTTCTACGGTGAACTAAGAAATGGACTAGTTTCACCTAAATTGTCTTTCTTTAAAAGAATGAGTGCTTTCGAAAACGTTCGTAAGAATTCTGTTCGTTTTAACTTTTAAAATTTCAACGAATGCAACTGAATAGAGTCCAAGATCTGTTACCTCATTGTACAGTAAGATTTCAGCGTGAGTCGGTGAGACAATACCTGTAGTCGGACGGAGCTCTGGTCCAACCAAGTTTTCTCGTAAATAACTTGGATAGAAGCGGCCAGGATTCGCCATTGTTACTTACAAACTTACTACTGCCATTGTTTCAGACGAATTTGAACTGTATCTAGTCAAAACAGTGCAGATCCGCCAGCAAAGTGTTCTACCATAATGGGATACATTTGTTATTGAATACACGTCTGCATTTGTTCGTTAGATTTTACCGGAGTGTGCTGCACCAGGATACGTCTAACTATTAGTTTATAAGTTAATTCGACAGATTTGTTATTAACTAATGCTATTATTTTGCAAGTAGATCTTTACTTGCAGCGATTTTTCTTGAACACTTTCTTCTATTGTTCAAACAAGTTTGTTTCTTGTCCACCCGGTGTTTTATCTTGACTCTGTAACGAGATTATTTTTCATTTGTTCGCAAAATGTCTAACGCCTTTTGACTATCGCCTTAACAAGTCTTTTGAATGAAAACTTTCCAAATTTTTATAATGAAATTAAGACACAGAAGCCAATGCTTGCGACAACTTTTGTAATCGTTTCATTGAATTGCTTACAGTCTCTTCACGGTTCATCAGGTATTTGTAGAAAATTTTTGATCATTAATGTAACTTATCATTGACCTGTCCATCAAATAGGTCATATTATAACATTGTGTTACTTTAGTACATGCAGTATAAATGAAAACAATCAATTATGTAGTGTCCAAGTTGTAATTTACAACAATAAATTTGAAAAAGGCGTAGAATAGAAAAATAGTGGGTTTGATGTTAAAGAATGCTGAATGAAGCGCGACAAACGCGACACATCCGACAGATGCGACCGAAATAAACGCGTAACTAGCATGAATTTAGTGAGTTTTATTGTAAACCATTGCGAGTTTATTGCAGCCATCGATAACGTCGAGCCAATTTTCAGTAGCACCGTTTGCACGGTAACCATTGCAGTGTTGCATGCGAGTAATATGGTATCGATACAGCCAAATGTTTTTGTTGAAAGTGAATTTCTATCGGATATATTTGTACGTGCCCAATGGAAATGATTCGGTGTTTGTGTGGATTATGTAAGTCGTAAATAGAGTATTGCTGCATGCAATACCTGGAGTTTCCATTTGAATATTTGCTGTTATAGCGTTGATTTTTGCATACTAAAATTTTGTTGTTTTAGATATATCATTATTATCTTTCTATTTGGCTTTAAACTTTGGCTCTTAAGCTAATTTAGATTTTGACTGTTTTTCCGATACTCTAAATATAACAGAACTAGTTTAAATCTCTGGTATCTTGAACAATAAATTATTCTAATGGTGTAAGCTCTAGTATAATAGCAGATCGAGTTTTTACACAAGGCAAAACACTTCTAATCAAATACTGTTATGAGGAGAATATGAATTCACGATTACATACATACCTATATTATATTTGGGATGACATTTTCTCATCAAAATGTACACGTGTTACATGTGTAAATAATCCTAGAAACTCTGCAGTATGTTTGTTTTTATGAGCTGATCGCTAAGCAGCTAAGTTCTAGTTTGCAAGTGATCCCTTCTGGGCTCCAGCCAAATACGATCCAGAGGTGATATACACTGAATACTCAGCCAACTTTAAGGCAATATATTATTAGATGTACCCCTACTTTACCAATACATTATGCAGTGTGAACCTATAAAGACAGGGTGCTTGGCTATGTCCGCTCTCTTGCTGTTCGTACAGTGACCAGTAAGGACGTCTGGAAGGATGGATGTCCATCTCCTGGTTTTAAGGTTTTAGGCACTTTTTACACAGCATTTCTTTTTTTAGTTTTTGACTTTGGCCGCTACGTTAAACTTGGTTGCTGTTGTACCGCGGGTAAAACGGCAACGCTCAACGAGTATATATATAAAGGCTGGTATTTTAACGGATACTAGTTTTGTGAGAATAGAATTATTTAAAAAGAAGAAGAAAACACATTTACAAGAGAACCATTATAATAAATTAAAGTAAAACATATTTTTCATTCCTTGATTATATATTTTATGGCAATATTTTTTTACAAATAATGTCATAAATATAAAACGACACATAAATTAAGGACTGTAATGGTAATAGACACAGTAATATCAAAATTGATAAAAAAACTGTGCCCACAAACTACAATCTATTTCAATTCTTTGAATGTCTTTGCATTTTTAAAGATCTTAGTTACTTAACTTTAAAAAGTTAAATAAATACCAATATAATATTTTTTTTCTTTTTCCTTGGAAATAGATAATCATAACATAATGACGTCAATTACTAAGAATAAAACTGTCTCATAGAGCTTTCAAATAATAACAAAATGCTCATTTATTCATTTGGTTTGTACAAACTTTTCCGATTTCTGTCTGATATTTTCAAATGATGCTACAATATTGTATAGTGTAAAATAATAGGTGCAATATCAAAATCTTGTCGCAGATATTTATATAGTTTTTCATTTTTCTGTTTTGTATTGAATGGAAATTGAGAGCAATTTGTTTTATTTTAGGTTCGCTTTATTAACAAGAAAAATACACTAGCAATAATAAAACACATA
This sequence comes from Hyphantria cunea, assembly GCA_003709505.1. NCBI lineage: Eukaryota > Metazoa > Arthropoda > Insecta > Lepidoptera > Erebidae > Hyphantria > Hyphantria cunea. Next base: position 458,629 of record PKRV01004259.1, on the reverse strand, counting down.
TGATCGAAAGGAGACACCTCCTATTTTTCGAAGTCGGTTAAAAATAAAACTGGTATATATTTCGGACACCTAATACACTACTCCATTTAGTTCTTACTAAGCAAAGCTTGTGTTATGGGTACTAGATAGATAACAGATATAAATACACATGTACTTTTTTTTTGTAAACACATACCTTAACTGCCTCGGTGGCGCAGTGGTAGCGTACGCGACTGCTGTCCATGAGGTCTCGGGTTCGAATCCTGGGTCGGACCAAATGTTTGTATGATCTGCAAACATTTGTTTCGGAGTTTGGGTGTTTTCTATGTATAATATGTATGTATTTACAATGTATTTACAAAAAAAAAGTATTTATGTAGTAATATCAGTTGTCTAGTACCCATAATACAAACTCTGCTTAGTTTGGGACTACATGGCGTTGTGTGTTAGATGTCCGAAATATTTTAATTTTAATTTTTTTTAAAACATATTATACATAGAAAACACCCAAACTCCAAAACAAATATTTGCAGATCATACAAACATTTGGTCGGAACCGGTCGAACGCGAGACCTCAAGCACAGCAGTTGCTTACGCTACCACTGCGCCACCGAGGCAGTTAATAATAAGTTTGAAAACTAGAACATGTTTTATTTGTGTAATAGCTTTGTTATTCAAAAATAATGTCTAGTGCCACATGCGATTTTTATATTTGTAATATTCACGGGTCGAGTAATCGAAAACAAAATGCAATGGTAGCAAAGATTTATAATCTGTGATTCGAATGAATAAATCTGAAACATTAAAAGACTACAACCGTTTTTAACAGCAATTTAGGATGAGATTTATGTGATTAACAATGCCAGATGTTTTTAACCAACTACAGTGTAGAGCAAGGACATTTGTAAGTTCTAACGTAGCACCTAAACTACTGAACTGACTTTAATTAATGAAGTTTCAATAGGTCGGTGATAATGGTCCGGGTGAAGTACGATATATACGTACATATATTTAATTTAAAAGAATATTTAGTCGGGCTTAAGATTTAAAACTTTTACTGTAAATAATATAATCAAGACCTGAAACTCATCACATATGGGCTTGGACTGGTTTTGTGTCCTAGTAATAGAAATCAAAAGTAGCGCTGTCTGTTTGTTACGTTTTCACAGCGAAGCAATGGCCACCGATTTCAATTAAATTAGTCATCGAGATATTTTGACTCTTAACCAAAGGCTTAGTCTACTCTTTAGCATGATAACCGACACTCGACGCGGTTGATACCGTAGGCTAAAGCTAGTATTATTATCATTATATTACTGTGTACGAGTCATTTATATGACCTTCAACAAAAGTTGCTTAGCAAACAAATTTAAAAACAATATAAAAAAAGACCGTCGAACTATTAAATGAACAATCTCGATAGCAAATCCCTGCTAAGCTCGTTTATCTACCAAGTCGCTGAGCTAAGACTCAAGTTTTACTCTGTAGCTTTATCCTATTTATATCATTTTCTTCAACGACTACATTAGGATGTTAATACAATTCAATTACCACTTTACTCTAACTATCAACGTGGATGTGATGGATTAAAATAACGGAGTGTTACCACCTCAAATCATCCCATGGGTGTTGCAACAAGTGAATAAAAAGAAATCTAAAATAAAACCTTTACTAACCATCTAGCCATAGTACAATAGGCTAAAAGCGCCTTTCTAAAGAACTATTATTATCATTATAATTGGCGTAAGTCCACCAATGGTCTTTTAAAAGCTAAAAGTAATGCTGATGCTGATAAGATTACTCCATTTTCTTTATTCAAATTACCGCGTTTATATTGTAGCTACAGCTAATATAATAAGGTAATCGAAACGTTAGGCAATTCAAAGGCTTGAAGTTAATACATACATATCTTGAACGCATTAATTCTCACTAATATTTTATTGTATGGTACTGAAAGGCTAACACGCATATTCGGCTGTTTCAAAATAAATAGATACCTACTCAGCTATATCCAGGTGATTCTCTGTTTTAAGATAAATCTAACGACACCTCCGATGCCACAATAAATCAAATCTACACAGAGTGCGCGAAAAGTAGGTAACGTTATTCTCTTTCTGGTGTAGTAGGCTCAAAATTATCCTTGTGTCATTATAGTTTAATACATTTCAGTATGTATTTTTTAACGTGAGAACTATTCACCTGCTTCGAACTCTACCTCATATATATATATATATATTCATAAAATATCTGCTCGTAAAACACTCTCTCCTGCCCATACCTCCAAACACTGCACCACTTAACAAGGCATGAATTTAAATAGGTAATTAAGAGTAAACCTTCGATTACCTGAAGGCTGTTTATGTATTAAAGGTTTTCAGGATAAAGGGAATAAGGTAAATTGATGCAGGGTAATTTGGCTACTGTATGTTGCGGTTTATGTGTGAGTGCAGCTGTGTCACTGAATATCTTTCGAACCATTTTATCAAACTGAATGTGACTCTTGTATAAATTGTATTTGTTATGTGTATTAGTATTTTATGTAAAATAAGGACCAGATTGATTGTTTCAACGACAAGTTATGTTCATCAAATATGCAAATTTAAAATAAGTTTCAACATCGCGGTCATTAACATCCGTTGTTTTTTAATATTTTGTGCAAAACTTCGGTAAAATAATGGATATCCACTGATTTACATTACTGATGATATGAGTATGTTTGGGAACAGATTGAGATAGTGGGTTAATTTTTATCCACATTAACTATCGAAAAAAAATTATGTGCTAAAAACTTAGCAATTAACTTAAAAACTTAGGTTATTTATTTCTTTACGTACAGCAAGATAACAAAAATAGAATTTACTTATTTAAAGTTTTAGCACGTCACATATGGAGGATAATCCTATATGCAAGTATATAAACGACATCTAATATTGTATAAAGTTCTGGTATCGCGGTGTTTGTAACCAAACTCCTCCAAATTGGCTGGACCGATTTTTATGAAACTTTGTATGCATTTCGTGTAGATCTGAGAATCGGCCGCCAACATCTATTTTTGATACCCCTAAATGATAAGAGTGACCTGCTCTTAAATATATTTTCTGATTTTTGTTTTTTTTTATATATGGCAGAACAACGTTTGTCGGGTCTGCTAGTATTAACATAAATTTCATATGTACTCAAATTTCTTGTGCTCCATGTGACACGCGTCTTTGGAGGTTAAAACGTTTTCGAAAATAAATCGTTGAGAAATATGTCAGTGACAGTCTTGTATCGCCTGTTCATATCTATAATAAGTAACAGAATATGTGTGATGTCACCAGAATATGAATGTTACAGAAACGCGTATTGAGATATGCAATAAATGCTTGCTGTAAATGACGAAACGACGACATTAATAATAAACACTAAAACATTGAATAGTATATAGACACGTAACAGGCAAACGTAATTATTTAAGTGAAGGCATTAAGGCAAGTAAACAAGAATCATTATAAGGTTCTTCAGGTACTTGCAAGTCATACTTTTAAAAAAAACCGGCTAAGTGCGAGTCGGACTCGCGCACTTAGCATTTTGAAGGTTCCGTACAAACTTGTAGGTATATTATATGATGTAATAAAATAATTATGATTTTTGCAATATTTCCTTAATCTGTGATATAAGACGTGGCTTCGTACCAAATTTTAAGATTCTGAGTTCACGGGAAGTACTCTGTAGGTTTAGATTCCATTGCGGGTGTTGAAAATTTACAGCATAAACGGCTTTTGATTGCGTTGGCTTAGAAGTTGTGATTATTTCCATCTATAAGGGACAGTAGACTTGAGTATTTGACATAAATATCAGCTTGATACCTCCATGCGTTCCTTAGGTAAGATCGTGACACAAAGTGCTTCTATAAGGTTCTGTTTTTTTCTATTTAAGGTAAGAAAACCTTAAATACTTTTACAAAAGGACAACTAGAAAACACGTCCCAGCTTAACACAATAATATTTGTAAATCTTCGTTTTCTCTACTACAATACAATATGCATGTATCGTACTTTTGAAAAAAATAATCTTTATCCGCATTAAGGCTACTAACTATTACTACTAGAATTCAAGTATAATTTGGTCGTGGTAACAACCTTATTTGTTATCTGTTGTAGTATCCAAAAAATATTTGTTCTGCTAATTTTAAGGAACATGGATTCAAACTATGATTATTAGCGTTTTATCCATTATGTACTGTAATGGAGTGACGGTAAAGTTAAAATGGCATAGGCCTCCGACCAGCACTGACGTATTTTGCTCAAATTTAAAACGTCCTGAATACAGCATAAGCTGTAAAGGCAAAATCGTTGTTGTTTTGACGATTTTAAAAAATTTTTTTGCAAAGTGAATCATGATTTAAGATAGGCTATAGGTAAAAAGTGCATTAGAATTCTTTGGGTAATTTGGAAGTCCTAAACGTAAATAAAAAACGACCTCAGTTTATACTTTGTATGAAGTTAATGTACTATTCAAAGTATGAAACAATGTCGTTTTGAAAGAAAAAAATATCACTGAGCGTTAAAATATGCACTCATTTAGTTTCTAAGTTATTTGCTTAAAGCGAGTTCTAGTCTTTTTAGTAGAGAGCATTCATTTTTACCCCTTACGCCAAAATAAGGGTGTTATAAGTTTGACGTTGATGTGTATCTGTCTATGGCATCGTAGTTTTCATTATCTGAAAGCCAGTCTCCTTGATGAGGTTCTTAGCTGTCTGTATACTATCGGTTCAGCAGTGTAAGAGTGTCAGCTTTTTTCTGAAATGATGTAAGGCATTTTTAGCGTATAATTACTCTATTAAATGCATGCGTAGGGGCTTTTTTATTTTATTTTGCCATTAATTATGGATGAATAAGCTATCGACTTTTCTATACTCTCAGCTCTATAACCCAGTAACTAGATTCAATTCATTCTCCAAGAAAAAGATTTTCAGACCTGTTGTAGTTCCTAAAACTTTCTATAAGGATGTTCGATGTCGAAAACTTTTCGAGGATTGAAGGAGATCAAACGATTACAAAGATAGAGGTTTTCCTTTATTGTTACATTACCCTCATCTCTCAGATCTCGAGCTTTGAATTATATTGACCTTGATTCAAATCGCAAAGAGAAAACTGATTTCAGCTCGTATAATCAGACTTTTTTTTATATATTTGCTATAAATCTCGTGATATCTAAATTATGAGTATATAAGTTATATAAGCCGGCCTAACCTAAACAATACCACATTTTCATATAACCTGGGTTAATAAGTTCTTTTGTTTAATCGAAGGGCAAAAAACAAAAATAACTTGCAACTCAAGAAAAACTAGTGCATCGCCCACTAGTTTTTCTTGAGTAGCAAGTTATTTTTTATGGTTTTCAAACAAGGCATAGCTACTTGATGTAAGTAAAACCCTATTATAATAAACAAAATAGTTAGGAATATATAATTAGACATAATTTACGTACTTTTTAAACTACTTGCTTTTTGCCTGGTCTTGATAACAAAGTTAGTTTCAGTACGCACACAAAACGTCTTAATTCTCAGTGCTGTGTATAAGTAAAGTTAACAATACATCACTAAAATAAAGTCACATTGAAGAGCTATTTAATTAAATGCTTTATTTATATTTTGCAAAGCTATTTATGTAAACAAAAGCGGCATCACATGGTAGAGCCGCTCGTAACTTCAGTCAAAACTTCGGATTTGGTGCACTGTGCGCTTGTGGAAACAAGTTAAACAATTTTGAGATGCTTGCAGCGACATACTGACTTCTCATGGAGATATATACATTTATACAGCAATTCTCGTGGATACTGTCTTCAACATAAATTGTGGGTACAATTTCTGTGCTACGTAACTACGAAGTTTAGTATTTAGTATGAAGTTTAATTTGTTGCGAATTAATAACTCATAAATATAATATCATATAATATCATCACAGTGTACCACCATTTATGTTTATCGGGCACATATATATTCTGTAGATAAATGACACGCAGATGTAGAAGAAACGGTCTTTCTTGTCACATAATATTATATATTCTTCTTTAAATAGAATCTATTGTGGAATTGCTTTCAGTTTAAGACAAATCCTAACTAAATAATAATAATATTTATTTAACCAATAAATTCTTATGTCTACAACACATCGTTTTTAGATACTTACACATTAATATATTCACAAATCAGTGAACATCCGTGTTTAAACTAGATAACTAAATATCTGTATTTTAGACAACAGCGCTCTGCCTCTTTAGATTTCTAAACGAAACATGTTGTTCCTACATTTCACTGTATATGTATAAAACAAAATAATGAAAAATTAAGTAAAGATTAAATAAAACACTAAAAAAAGTAAATAAATAAAACATTGTGGAGTGTAGTTAATCCTCCTTGTGTGTAGTATGAAGGTGTGTGTATGTGTGTAGGAGGATGAATATAAATTTACGAAGGAACATGAATTAATTTTTCAGTTTCAGTGTAGTCTAGTCTATTAATTTTTGTTTAAGCTCTCTTGAATTCAAACCTCGTATGTCAATATGTTTGCTTATTTTTCTATATAAATATGGGCCAAGGAATGGAAAATATATCTTTGTGAATTGGTGTTTAAATGCATTTCTACTTGGAAATGTTAAACATATCTTCAAGGCGCCTAGAGTATCAGCGATGCAGCTTGAGTGTTGTTACAAAATAGTGAGCAGTACAAACAACTGGCGCACCGAGAGAACCCCGAGATTGATAGAGAAGGTAGGTAGGAAACAAAAAGAGGCGAAAGGTGCTAACTTTAAGAATTGTTCGTTGGGCAATATTAAGTTGGTTAATATTCTTTTAGGTGCACCACCCCATCATCAACATCAAGAACTCATAATGTCCCACTGCTGGGCTCGGGTCTCCTCTCAGGGGAGGGTTAAGGCCATACGTCCTACGTGGCCAATTGCGGGTTTGGGTCTGACCACCCTATACGGTAATGCAATATCCTACTAAAGATTGCTCCAGAGCCATGTAAACCTGTTTAATCAATTTAGGATCTGCCACATTTCTTAGATTTCTAAACAAATACATTAGTTATCTCATCCTTGCAGTGATTAAATTTACATAGTGTTTGAATGAGACATTGTTATCAGTAAGTATTCCAAGATAATTAACCACATTACTGAGAGTAAGACATGGACAATGACAACGATCGACCTTGCAGCAATTATGCGCAATCAGAGATTACGAAGGAATTGATGAGGTAGAATTTCTAATTGCAAATGTTATATAGACCGTTTTCTCTGCGTTTAAGGTCAACATATTGCTCTTAAACCAGTGACACACAGTACTAAAGCGCGCCTGTGTCATTCCACCCAGTTTAAGGTCACAATTATCGTTTAAATAAATTAGGAAAAGAGTTGGGCCCAACACACTGCCCTGGGGGATGCCATAGGAAACCGGTAAGTCATTACTAATTATGTCATCAAACCTGGTGCACTGATAGCGATTTGAGAGGCGGTTTTCAATTAATCTAAGCTGATTGCCTCGGATCCCCACCCTATCCAGTTTATTGAGTAGTAATGGAATCGATATGGTATCAAAAGCCGTAGCCAGGTCAACAAAAAAAAATATAATGTATGATTTTTTACAACCATAAACGTTTTTAAAAACTAGTAAAATGTATAGGAATGACTAGACATTATAATTTTTACACATTAAATCACGTGGACAAAATAAAATTATAGAGGATGGATGTGTTTGCGATAGCAGAAAGAGGAACGACGCAAACACTCATATCTTGGCTGGCACTGCTACAGATCTCTTTTTTATCGGATCGGTAACCACTGGAAGTATAATCAACAAATAATAATCTATATTTAATACTATGTGTTTAACTCTGTTTCTCTGTCTGATACACTTTCGTATATATCACTTAACCGCTGCATCGACTTCAATGAATTTGGAATGGTGTCACTTTGATTCTTGAGAAACGACATGGGCTACATGCGGACGATGCCGGGAAAAGACGGTAGTTTTACATTAAATGAAAAAGTGTCAAATACCTTCAAATAACAAGTTAAATATCAAACGTTATCTAATTCTGTCACAAAAAGCTTTTAAGCTTGCTTCTTTTTGCTAACATTATCCGAATTCAATTGAAGGGCTTTTGTTCGAACTATTCGCATTTTTTCTCGAATCAGCAAAATCCTAATGACTTCCCGACATTTTACCCGCATATCTTTTAGAACACAAAGAAAGTTTCTCCATTCTTGACCCGAAACATACGTACGATGGGGTAAATTGGCTACATAAATTAATTGCATATGGAAAGGGTTTTTATTAGCTACGCGACAGCGGTCACCATTTTACGATGTTTTTCTTTTAGTAACAATGTTTCACATGGATGTGATTTTTCCTGTTTGAATATATGTATTTGAGTGTAATTGAAATATGTTATCTGGCAGAGATTCAATTTGCAACTTAGTCATACGAAAATGACAATGAACTGCTTAAAATTATCTGTACTAATAACTTCCCTTCTATTGCATTCTTTTCAACCTACTTTCATTTTTAAAATGCAATACCCGATTAGCGGTAAAATAGACAAGGTAAGTAAATGAAACGAAATTCAGTCTACAAAATACAAGCGCTGAATATTTCTATGCAACTCCTTCGGGTTTATTTAGATGAGTATTTACGTGTACGGTATGTTATATTTGAGTAGCTAGTCTTACGTTGTTTTAGTGAATAACTTAAACTTAATATCTTTCTCTAAATAATCTATACACTATTTTGAAAAGTGACCTTGTATAAGGGCATCTCTTGACTAAATCTCCGAGTGAGTCGGGCAGAAACAGGTGCACTTAGGACAGAGGAGTTTTAATTAAAGCAACTTCACAGCCCGATAGTTTATTAATCTGGTCCCATCGCCTCGATAAACTTTTGCAAAACTAGTCGCTAAGTTCCAAAGATTTTTTAACTCCCTATTCGGATATTGTTAAGCCCTTTTTAGATAGTACGTGATATCGATTTCCAACATACTTTGTTATAAGCTTCTACGAAATGCAATGTTTTTGGAATTTATGGACAAGAGCGGTTTGTGAACTTCGGACCAGAAAATGGAGTTGAAAAAGGGTTTAAATGTTAATGAAGTGCCGCGTACCTTTCCTCGTCCCTTCCTGTTTCGCGCTGTATTTTAAAGTGAAGGTTCACGAGTATGGACTGTTGAAAGGTCGAGCCTTTAAAATCAACTTGTCGAATAATTGTGGCGAGCCCACGCCAGTATGTTTCACCTTTCTATAAACACGGAGGATTATTTGTAACAGTATCAGTAATAGAACGTTTATCGCTTAAACAAACAGGTTTTTCGGGCCTCTGATTTGTGGGCTTAAATTATATTTTATCAAAAGGTTTTAGTCTATTTACATACATGTTTAAGATTTTTGAAATTTAGATCTATGATCTACTTAATCCCTAGGTTGTGTTTGTAGGTTGCTTGAGTTAATTTTTCGTGGCAAATCCTTTCCGTTAATAGATGATTAAACCAAAATTCTTGTTACTGATACTTGAAAAAGAATAATGAAGATAAATTAAATAAACAGAGTTTGGTTCTTATAATATTCTACACTAGCTGAGCCCCGCGGTAATACCTGCCGTAAGAAATCAACCGCTGGCAACGCCATGGGTACAAAGCTAGTCTAAAAAGAAGCCAAAGTTAAATTCCCGTCTAATTCAGTCTAGCCGTTCCAGAGATTACCCAAAACAATCGGACAGTCAGACAAAAATAATAATAACTGTTTTTTATTTAAATATCGTAAATAATTTTAATTGCATTTAGTGAAAAGCGTTGATTTGAAATTACAAACAGAAACTTCATTTTTTTTCATTTTTATTGTAAAGATAATCGTTACTAATTATTAAGAAGAAAACATCTTTGCATCGACTTAATAACCAAGTCGAAAACATATATTTAAGGCATTTATTCTGAAAGTAAGGAACTTACAGTAGAAGTTGCTAAGAAGGCTCTTAGACAAATTGAAGGGGATCGAAAACCAATTAAAAGCGATGACCCAAATAAAAGAAGCTTAAATAAATCAATTTAACTCGAATTGGTCCTTAATAATTTGCCGAATAATATAAAAAATGGTTGTAGTCAGCGATTTTTAAGGACAGCACTTAATTTCCTTTAAATTATGGTTCTTAGATCATTCTCGCCAGTAATAATACTTTCATTCAGTAATTAATTTATACAAAGAATACTGTCTTGATAATTTTTCATGTATTATCAAGTAAACAAAAACATTCATTTAGAAACTTAACTAGTGAACGCGAAAGAAAAGGGTTCTTTCACCGAGCCATAGCCCGTCTACTTGTGGTTAACTCTTCTAATGTGGTGTCGCGAGTCGCTTCGTCAACTGTGTTTGATACTTCGAATTAATTTACAAATACTATTATTTTTAACTGTTTTTTAGTTCAATAATAAATATGGCCTATGTCACTCTTGGATAGTGTCACTTTCTGTTTTAAAATAATTTTCAGGATTGGATCAGTATTTCCGAAGATTACCCGCTACAACCGAACAAACAAAGTTAGAAACTTTACCTTTTTACAATATTAATACAGATCAAAGAAAATTTTATAATCCATTTAAGGCAGGTATCTAAAGTTTGTTTAATTAAATATATGCGTATTCGATCACCTATTTTTATATTATAATTCTATGTAATGTATGATGAACGTACGACTTGAAAATCACAACGCTTGCGTCCATTAGTTAGAATAACTTTTGGTCATAGTCAGAAGCTACAAGGAAACTGTTTAAAATGTCAAATAAATTAAGGAGACGTGTTATCTAAAATACCGCTTATTTACTGCTATACAATTTATATAATTTATATAACGGCAAGGCACCGATAATTACTACCATGCAAGTGTTTTTTTTAAGTCTGTAAGCATTATAATTGCTGCACAAAACCAAATTAATCTACGCCTTTTTTTAATATACGAGTATTTTTTAAATACAAAAAAGAAAATGGAAATTGAACACCGAGGATATAAATTTAAAAGTTAAATTGAATCGCAAAGATATTCGCCTAGGGAACTGACAAAAACAGGCATTACAGTTGTGTAAGCTAGGCAGGTAATCATAGACTGATATCTTAGGATATAAACTTATCCCCAAATGCAACATACACAAGCCGATCGTTATTTTTTACATAAAAAATCCGTCCAGCTAGAATTAGGTTTTCGTTTCCACCAGAATCTGAGTGGTTTCTCGCAGCTAACGCACGTAAGTCCCGGAGGAAGCATATCTGTTCCTACATTGCTATAAATTTAGTGCAAACAAAGAAAAAAGGCGGACTTACCCCCAAATATATCATTTGAAGTGATATCAGGGTGTACCGGGCCCGGGAAGGGGGGTGAAAGGAGCTGAAAGGGGAAGGGAAGCCAACGGATAATGCACCAGTATAAACTTTGTGGTTCCACTACGTTATTATGTGGCTACAGTCGGTGAATTTGTTGTTCATTGCGTGCAATGTATGGTAATTTGTGCTAATATTCTATTGGGTGATTTGGTGGATGAGTATTGTTTTTGTTCCAATTGGTTTAGTATGGATATGTTTGTATTCAGTAGGAACTGCTCGGTTAAATAGCAACATTGTTACATTATTTAAAATTTATGATAATAAAGCATGAAATCCATTTTCATAAGAGATATTAATATTACGGATACTTATAACAACCAAGGATGTAGTATACTAGTTTTCATGTTATCTATAATTAGCAGTGTAAATTATCTTATCTGTTTGTCGAGGTACTCTTAGCCAATTTCGACTACACTCTTTGTTCCCTAAGACGAATATCCGACAGTGGTGAGGACAAATCAGGTGTAGAAGTGAGGGCTTTACTTTTTGAGCTACAGGGATTAACACTCCAATTCTCAAACTTCGGCTCCTATCAAGCATTTTCAAAATCAGAATACGTAAGCTATATTACTGGAAAGTTTCCTCTAAGTCCGTTCAGTTTCGATTTCATAAGAATATATAGAATATCATAAGAATAAGATATCCTAACACAAACTAATAGCATTCGTTCTTTAACCTCAACGTCTGTCTCATGTTAGAGATTTAATATTAATACAAATTATAAATAAACTTCGAACTGTGTTGGAACAAAGTGTTTCATAACTTCCTTTTCATTACGATTGAACTTTTAAAAATAACGATGGTTGATTTAAAATAAACCATCGCATTTACAGCGGTCGGGTGCACTATGGCTATTTCAACCTGTTTAAAGCTTGATAAACATCTCTGACATAAAAATCATGTTATGTAAAGGCGTTGCATGCGCCATTTTTATTTGCCGCACCATTTATCATGGTTCACTTGCAATTTTGCCTTCAACATCCCCTTATGGGGTAACGTTAGTTTGGCGTGAGTTAGGGCTTCTACACTTCTTAGTTCCTCGACATTACATAACTAACAGTTTTGAAAGAAATTCTTTGGCTGCTTTTAGAATCTACACTAGCTTTAAAATAAAGCTCATCTCAGGATCTAGTGGTTCGAAGTAGCAGCGAAGGTACTACCACTTTGGCAATGCAGTCAGTAAAAAAAAGACAAAACTCAGATGCATATTAATAAATTATTCTAACGCGTTCACAGTCCAGACAGACAGAACAGAAAGTAACCATACCTGTCTATTATGCTTTCACAGCTAAAGCGCTCCACTGATTTCAATCAAACTTGTCATCAAGATCCTTTAGTTCTTGAAGAAGGACAAAGGCCCAGGCTTTTTACTGTGATTACCGACATACATGCGGGCGGAACCGCTGGCAAAAATCAGCATATGACCCAGACAACCAGTGCAACCTGGTGGTAATTATACATAATTGAAAAAAAAAAATTCTACAATATTTATTAATAAATTACAGCTGCACTTGGTGTCATTACTAAAATAATTTAAATATAAACGATGTACAACATCGTTTATATTATTTATACACAAAATAATATTTGTTAACACAAAATGCAAACCTCAGTTCACCGCTGGGAGCAATTTCTAACCAACAACCTTTACATAACCTTACGAGTAAATACCATTAATAAAATGTATATCTAATTTCTAAATTAATTGTTTCAGGTAAGTAGAAAAATTCTCCATATTTATTGAAATTTCGGGTAAGACTTTCAGTCTTACGTTAATATGGCACATAAAAATACTTAGACAAAAATAAACCACTTCAGACTCAATCTCATCAGTCTAGAGTTCCTCTAAAATCTCTCCAAAAAGGCCTTTTTAAGGTCCAGAGGCTACCCTGAGTCCGACGGCTGATTACAGCGCCGACCGAGCAATTTGCGCGCGGATAAAGAGGCTATGTCAAAGAACCGCCTACATTTCATGTTCGTCCTTTGAGCCTCACAATCTTTGGGGTTTAAAAATAATGCATGAAGCTCCTCACCGCCAAGTATTTATGTAAATATAGCTCAGGTTTTTAGCTATTTCGTGGTGCTTATTATTTACATTTTATACACGTTACTTTCACGTATGGAAAAATTTTAATAACGGGTTAGGTTTAAGAGATTAGCATTCATTCAGTTCAATTTAATTAAAATTATTTCTAAAATGAAGTGATATGTTTTTGATAACATAACTGTCGGCACTATTATTGCAGATCAATCAATCAACAACCCATAATGTCCCACTGCTGGGCTCGGGTCTCCTCTCAGAAGGGGGTTATTGCAGGCTACAATAAATTTGACTAGGAAAATATTCGAATTAAATTTTACTTTAAAGTTATTTCGTTTAAAAAATATTCAATGCTAAATAAATGAGATTATGACAGAATATGTTTTATGTGTTCCAGTAACTTAGAAAATATACCGTGTTTATAATTATAAAGGTACACTTTGTATATTTGCTTTTCAAACAAGCTCGTAACTACGCGATGACTGATAAAAACTTACAGGGTTTTGCATTTTCAGTTTTAGCAGAAATATGCACGTAGATTGTTTACTTTTAAATTATAAACGTTAGTAACATTTCACTTACCTTGAATGAGTAACTATGTATGCATGTATGTTTCTTTGTGAGAAACTATAGTCTTAACGGTTCTGCACTAACAGTGAAATTACAACTAAGTATATGAATGTAATAAAATTGAATTACTTTTTCACAAAGTATATCATTTTATTTTATTTTAATAAGTCAGTATCAAAGTAAAAATAAAACTCAATATTGATTACTTAAAACATGACTATTACTCAAAACAGTAGTTATTTCTAGTGATATTATCTAGAGACTGTAATGTATATCTACACAACAATGGTATTACAATTGGATTGTGTCAGCCATTGTGCTCCAGGACCTGAGATAGGCTCCGTCTTCAATCAGTGCCCTGAAGCTAACTACGAATACGGTTTTGTTGACTGTAGTTGCAATCAGACGAGCCAAACGTATGCAACACAATACGTACTAATCCTGTTAGCTTGAGTAGTGTATATGACAATACACAATTACTTATATTGCAATATTTAATTCAAATAGCATACTGTTAACGTATGCTTTTTCCATTTGTTCATGGTTAGGGATGATCATCTGATTGCTAAAAAGTACCACCACCATAGACAATTACTGCTACACAAGAGTTACAAGTACTTTGTCGACGTTAGAACCTATCCTCCTTTAATTTAGGGGTACCGAAGATTTGTTTTACACTTATTTATTTTTAATAAGAAGCTTTAAGCTCCAGTAATCTCACTCTGTCGACAAAATGCAACAAAAGCCTTACTTATACACCGCAAGGATTGCTTTCTCTTCCCAACGACTCCTGAAGGAGGAAGAGCACTCAATGTCTGACTTGAAACATCTTATTTAGCAGATGAACAATTATTATTATGGCGTTACGACTGAGAAACAATCAGTTAGTAGGTCTCGTAGAAGATAGTATTCTGCTATTTTCATTGCTAAAGAACCTCATACAGATTTAGTCGTCAATTAAGTGATATGTAGCTGAAAGTATTTCATTTATTTAAATGACTCTTTCATTACAATCTCTTAATTATTACCTTAATGAAGTAGCAAAATGTAGAAAATCTCATAAATAAATGTGAGTAACGCAGACTTCATTATGATCAAAGAACGTTTGTACAAAGGAAATGTGACTTAAGTATTTGTAGGTTTATCTAATTGCCATACCTTCTAGTATCTTGAGGAGTTCGTTGAGTCATTGTAATTAGTTTAAAGAGCTTTTTTATATTTTTATATTAGTTGTCTTATATACCGTATGATGTACAGCGGTATTTTTTAAAATTTATTATACTGAACGGTCGTTTTGCAAGGTCTATGTGTTAAGGATTGTGTACTATGTAGAACTGATAGTAATTTGCCCCACTATTATTACAAACTCCAAAGTAATTCCAATTGTCTGCCTATTTTATCAATTTCTTTTAAGCTTTTACGGCTAAACCGCTGCAAAGATAAAAATAATAATAAGCTTGTTATTGTGGTGATAGATCGATTAGCGCGCCGCGCAATGATTGTTGACATCGCCGTTCCTCATGGCGAGATTATCGTGAAAGTTGAAAAAGAAAAACAAATGAAATATTTGGATTCACCTCACGAGATTGTCGATATGTGGGATGTAGATTCGGTGATCATTGTTCCGATAGTTGTGTCTGTTCACGTATTGATAGCCAAAAGCCTCGACCAACACCTGAAGAGTCTCACGTTAGATGGCTGGATCAAGGGTCTGATGCAGAAGGCAATCCTTCTTGACACGGCTTGTATTGTGAGGAGGTTCCTTTCTTTGGAGCCGTAACCACCGGTTTCTTGGTCCCTGTACCGTCGATGGTACTGCTACTCATATTATTTTTTATGTGTTTAAATGTATTTGTTTTTATATGTTTATTTAAAAATGTAAATATTATGTTAATATGATTATAATAATAATAATTTATTGACATTGACATAAATAAATATGGTCATACATGCATACAGTTAGGCTAATATTTACCATACCATTAACATGTACATGCGGAAGGAGCCGCGGGCAAAAGCTAATTATGTATACTAGTATAAATAATAGTAAGTATGTGTTCTTTGGAAAACTTATTTTGATCAAAATATCAACATTAAGAAATTTCTTCGTAAGGACAAAAATCATAAGTATGCTACACCAATTCAGCCCCCTTTCAAGAATGAGGAATCTTAGGTATTTGTTGAAAATAATAAACCAATTTGCTTAGTGTAGGTATTCTGTGCGGCCCGCGGTCGCGACCTTCTGCGAGGAAGTCATCTCGCAGAAGGAGGCGGCGGAGAAGGCCCGGGAGGACGATCTCCACTCGGACCCGATCCGCCGCCGGCGAACCGGGCGGCGGAGGCGCGCCTACCAGCGCCTCATGCCGCACTGAGTGTGGCCGCGGATGGGCGGGACGGGTTTTCCCCCCCATCCGCTTTACAGGCCACCCGCGAGGGGGGCGACGTTACAGGTGTGCCGTACGTCGCCCACCTTGAGAGTTAACCATTAGACGATGGAGCCCGCCTCAGGGCGGGCTGGCGCTGGGAGGGGTCCGGATGGCGTAAGAAAGCGGTTCCCAGATCCCTCCCTTCTCAGGCGCAGAGTGGCACACCGTGGTGGTTTAGTGGGTAGTCTGGCGAGTCAGTCAGGAGTCCCACACAAAGCGAACCCCCTGTGCCCGCAGGGGGGGAGCGAAGTGCGTAAACGCAATCCACCACGTCAAAATAAACGAAAAACCACGTCAGAATACCTTTTTTTTTTAAGTAGGAGGAGTTTTTAAGTAGGAGTAATGACTCCGCTCGAGTAGTCTATTTGTGAGATAACACTGTTTACAATGAGTTTAATAGGTAGTTAATGCGTCAAATAAATTTTAATGAAATAAATATTTTGAATGCAAATGTGCACGTGACTATTCAACTCCTTTTGTTTGTAACACACATAAATTCCTTGTCATGAGTTTCTTTCATGAATAATTAAATGTTGGTTTTATGTATAGCACGGATTGGTTAATCTAAAGGGTCCAAAATGCTTGCACTCATTTTTGCTTCAGGATACCACCTAGAACATAAGTTATACCATTCATAAACGATAAATTTATTCCAAAAATTAAGTCCAGGCGTAAACTTCACTTGAAATTACTTATGTTTGGCATCGTTAAATACCGGGAACCTAGTTACCTGAACAGTAAATTAGAATAGGTGTTAAACATACTCGATTGTAAAGTGAAATAGTGCTCGCAGCAACTCTCCATTTTGCCTCATAAAACACTCGCTTTTAGAGGTAGTTTCCGCTATGCAGCTTCGAAAATTTGGAACAATTTGCGTCGCCTATAAGATCGTTATATACAATGGCCACATTCAAGTAAAGATTGCGGCAGTATCTAATGAACGCACAGCGGAGACTGAATCTGCTGAATGTAAATACATCTCTTATACAGCGTAGACCGATACCAATATGCATCATTTCAGATTCAGTTCCAAAATGCTGGCGAACGGTCTCCGCAATTTTAAAATATATTAAGTATAGGGCAACGTTGTGTGTGTTATTATTGTTTTTGTTATTTTGTTATTGTTTGTATTATGACACGGATATGTAAAATATCTTCATGCACGGCGTCACATGGACCCAATTGAAAACCACCGTCAGACGTTTTGTCTGGCACGATACTGAATTGGGTTCATTTTTGGCCTCGCAAAGTTGATGTATGTACGACTACTTTTTGTTGCCAAAATAAATATTTTTCTTTCATATTTTATTAGGCGTGTTATTAAATTGTGCCATTATAATATTCATTTTTTTTATGCGTTTGTAACAAAAGAGCCGCCTGGGCTTGGTGGTAACTAACTCATTTCGAATATACAATAACAGATCAGGAACTACGTTTAGGATGGTGGGCTTTGGGTGTCTTTGGAAGAATCAGAGATTAGAAGTGGAGTAGGGTAGTTGTTCCTCATAGTAACTTTCTAAAACTTCATCCTGATTTTTGTAAAGAGGGTCACAGGATTTGTAACAGCCGAAGCATGTAACTTTCATGGACAAGACTTTGTGTGATTTTTATAACTCATTCTTCCCAATAATCGTTCATTAATAGTTGAATTTCTCAGGAACAACACTAATTGGCAGTGAAAGCCCTTTATTGAGAATTCCATCCATTAGTAATGTAGGCATATTTTAACTATATTACTTCAATATTTCCACCCCAACATGTTTCAGTTTAATTAAGTTACTCATTTAATGTTCTTTTTTTTTTTGCTTTGTGACCCAAATCGCCGTGACTACGTGTTTAGTTTTATTAGTATGTTATTATTCTATGGAATATATGCATGCAAGTTAATTTTATGTCTATAATAAGAACTTTAGACAATCTTATATAATTGTAGAATTATAACATATTTATAATATAAAAAGTTTAAAAAACTATAAACCCGATTTCGTCAGCCGGGCTTTTACGACGAATATATTGACATTCTTTCATTAAAATCATCTTAGTTGTTTAGATACTACGGTGGTAGATATGAACATACCAAAACTATTACTTTTTCTTTATTTCGATAAGATTTCAGATAGTTGTTTAGTATGTAACCCATAGAGGCGATCATAGCTCATTTGGTACCGGGATGGGTGACCGCTAGTGGCATGTTACCATGAGTGTCTCCATGATTCCGAGGTTGTGTTATGCAGTCGGACGGTTTTTATTATAAAATTTAACAGTCGTGAAGCTTAGTTGGAGGACTTTGGGTGGCTTAAAAACATCTAATGGTAAGATTACATAGCCACAACGCTGTCTTCAAAGTACCCAACCCGCATTTGGCCAGCGTGGGAACGTATGGCCTTAACCCTCTCCTGTGAAGAGAGCCGAACCAAGCAGTAGGACATTATGGATTGTTGATGATGATGATGATACAACCCTATTTGATGGACAAAAGCCGTTGATAAATAACTTGTATGGTCTCTATTGACTTGTTCAATCCAAGCCTTTAGTGATTTACGGATAAGTTAAGATTAGTCTTTATCAGCAAGTAGCAAAACTAGACCTAAACATTCTAAATTATGTAATTATCTTCTAAGTGGTTTTTTTTTTTACTTTAGAAGCGCTTGTCTTCTTCTATCTTATGATTGGTTTGGGTCCTAATTGTAGAAATATAATAATAATAGGCTTGGTATATAATATCACGCTGTATCTTTTAGAAATACTGCAGTGCTGTATATGTGCGCTGTTTCACACAGAAAACCGGTGTGAAACAGCGCTTACGCTGTGTTTCATCGAGTGAGTGAGGATACCGGAGGCCCATACCCCAATCCAACGCTCCCTATCCCCCTCACCATCCCCTTTCCCCCCAGGCCGCCATAGTGTGGGTCACCATACTGCATTGTTCTTTTTCGCATTGAGAATGGTGACCACCACTCTTGTATTCTGCTCATGCTTTCCATCAGGCAGGGCAGAGTCATTTTGGCAGCTTAAATATAAAAAAAAAAATGTAAGTAAAGCTTCAGGCAACAGCTCGTTCAGCAATTAAAAGATTAAATATTTTTCCTTACAATAAATTCAATATTCTTTTTGTTTCGTTTTTAACAAAGAAGACCTAGTACTGATAAAAATATGCCTATCAAGTCCAATATGAAAAAATATTATTATTCATGAAAACGGAATTCATTTTTATGACTCCTAGAATGTGGGACATATAGTTAAGTGGTTGACTATCCCTTTTTACTAACACAACCTTTGTATTTTATGAACAAGCCCAGTTATAGTTTGGTAGTTATAAAATAAAACAGTACTTTATGCTTATTCTATGAATATATTTTAACTGGAAATGCAATTTTGAAAACCTAATACAGTTCAATAGTTTTCGCGTGAAAGAGTCACAAACACCCATCCTAACAAACGTTAGTATTTTTTACTCACTACAACTCCCGCAATCGGTATATATCCTGTGTCGAATATCGCTGTACACCCAGACTCAGAACAACAATTTTTTTGGATCACACAAAGTGTTGTTCTATGTAATTTGAACCCAGAAAACTTGACGCAGTAGAAAACGGCTTGGCGACCGCTTAAAACATTAGGCTAACCATGCAGTCATTTATAATATTAGTTGGATTGAATGTCATATTGTCATTATACTACAGAGTAGTTTTTATCTAGAATAGGACTATAGGGCATCATGTGAGATGATATATCAAGTCGTTATTGCTTGTAGATGTATTAAGCTTTCAAGTTATAATTAATTTGTTACTTTTACATATACTCTTCACTCTATCTATATAAGCAAATCCCCTTTCTTATCAGTGCTTTACTTGCTACTTACCTTGCCTTTCAATATTCTTCTTATTACCATATAATCTTTGATCTGCTATTGGAGGCTCCTTTGTTATTGGGAAATTGCTTTCTATTTTCCTCAATCTCTCTTTCATTGCAAAATAACTAGACCTGCAATAATATTGTGACGTATGAGTAAAAACAACTTTAAATTAAATTAGTCTGTAGACTTCGCGTCTTGTCTTGTAAATTTTACTTTTAATAATGCCAACAACTATACAATGTAATTATTTACTCTCATCTGGAGATTTTTGAAGCTTGAACGTACCTTCTTCTAAGAATATCACAGGTAATGGTTAATTTTGATCCAGATTACGTTAAGTAATATGTCCCGGATTATTCAAAAGTGATTTTTTTTTTCACTTTTTAGGTTGTCGGAATGACACCAGAGCCAACAGAATCTTAACTAACTTAAAGAAAAAGAACTTTCAATGTAAATCTTTAGAGCCCCCAACGCTGAATCTACAAAACCAGATGATAAAATTAAATATCGGACCAGTGATCTTAAATAAAAGTGCTGTAAAAATAATTGAAAGCGCTTCAAAACGTGATAACACTGATCCTGTTAAATTGGGATGGCGAAGATCAGCGGTAATAACAGTAGCGGGGCAGTTTATACTAAACTCTCATACTTGTTCCAAATTTTTATCTGTATTGGTAGGTCGAAACGTCTAAGTCGGCTCGTTTGGACAATGTTGGGACATGGACCCTACTTAGGACTCATTCCCACACTCGGCTGCCAACTTCCTTACTTAATATGTGGAACGAAAGGATCTGGCCACTCATGTGTGTAAGCATTTACGTTACAATGTTAAGGGATCTTCAAATTCAGGTAAAATGGAATTATTTGACATACTTGTGTCAAACAATTTTTTCCCGACCGGATTCCGGTGAAGGAATTTAGAATGGGTTGCGTATTTGTTCAATATTTCTTTGATGTCGGCGCTTCCCTGAAAGTAAGTGAACTGAAATTTACAAGAATTAATAAGTTATATTTATATACATTTTATTATTAGTCTTTTAAAATTTATTTATTTATTTTATTTTTATTTTAAACCTTCATGCACACATGTACAACGGCGGGCTTAATGCCCAAGGCATTCCCTACCAGCCAACTTTTGGATGGTGTAGAAATTTTGAGGGGTAGATGCATTGTGGTGGGAAAAATAATATATATATTCGTGAAGTTACGATATATATATAAAAATATAAATAAATATATATACACGGTAATATATAAACTTTATATACATACACTATGATGCACACTAATACATAAACCTTACATACGTATACTGTGGGTGGGTACTAAGTTGTTTACTAATTAAGGCTTTCCTGCCATCTGGTAAAAAGGTGGTTTTTTACATTCTTCTTAAATGAGTCACGGCTTGTAGACATCCTGATTTCGAGTAGGAGCGTGTTCCACAGCATTACAGCCTGCACAAAGAATGAGGAGTTCACAAAATCAGAGTTGTGAGATGGACACAAGAGAAGCAGATTGTTAGAGGAACGAAGATTTCTATCGTGATTCGACGATAAGAAACGTAGATAGGGTTCAAGGTAAGTTGGTAAAGATGGGGAGTTAAGGAACGAGAAAAGATAGGTCAGCGCTCGCTGACTGCGGCTGGCGAATGGGTAACCACTGTAGTTGAGTACGGAAAGTAGACACATGATCATACTTGCGGAGATTGTATATGAATCGAATGCAGTTATTAAGAAGACGGTCGAGTTTATTGAGGAGGTCTGCATTCAGGTCGAAATAACACACATCACCGTAGTCGATTAGAGGAATAATGAGAGACTGTGTGAGTGAAAGTTTCGTTTTAGGAGGCAGGAAGTTCTTAAGACGGTAGAGTGTTCGCAGGTTACCTGTTACTTTCTGGCTCAAATGAGTACATGATGTACATGGGCTCGCCAATCAAGAGTTGAATCGATGAATAGGCCGAGATCCTTGACCACGTCGCTCCAAGGTATGACTAAGCCGTTGAAGACGACCGGCGAGACAGACTTAGTATCCAATCGCTTCACCATGTTCTTGCTGCCAATTAGAATTGCTTGGCACTTAGTAGGGTTAACTGACAGCCCGAATCTCATAGACCAGGATTTTATGTATTCCAGGTCCCTGTTGATGTTGTCGATGGTAAAATTAATCAATGGAAAAATACCTGAAAAAATACGGTTTCAAGTCACTTTATAGCTTTAGTCAAGTTATACCGTGGGAGAATCACGCTTCGGCAGGAATGGGTCAGCTCGACCGGAATGATACCATATCTGATATATATGAGTGATGCATCACAGAAAACATCGGTGTGAAACTATGCATAATATACGAATAGCTTAATTATTCTCCTTAAGGATTTACTATTTTACTACTAATTTTATTAAATTGTACTATTGACTCTGCAGAAAAAAGAAGTGGAGTCGAAAGCCGACCACACTCTTGTGACATTGAACAGCAAAATTGCAGCTGTTCTTAGATGACAATAGTCTCTTACTACCAAATGACTAAATATACACCATAATCCATTCTAACCATCCCATAAAAACATACCGATATTTTACTTTTAAAAGCACCTTACTTTATTTCAAAGTCGATTATTGATGACTTGTAGCTGATTATTTATAAATGCTTTTAGGAACTCCGTGTAATTGATGTCAATCAATCAACTTTTATTCATTTCGTATATTCTTCCTCAAAAAAATCTTTCAAACAAAATATTCTAAGAATTTTCTCAACAAAACAATTTTGATACACAATGCTGGTTTTTGACGTGTCGATATGACAAGTCGCAATAAGGAAAAGTCAATAGGCAGAAATGTATTTGATGGTGCGATTAACAGTAATGACTTGATCGATTATTGTTCCTCCCCTCCTTTGTTTCGTTTCATCTAATGTATTATGTATGTCGGTAATATCATATTTGAAAATGATCATTACCAGCCTACTGTGGGTGGTCGTATACAATTTGTAGACGACGAAATAGCGTGATAATAGTAGTTTGAGAATATTGCGGCTGAATACCAATTTATATAAATGTAATGGCAAAATGGCTTCTTTCAGTTCACTTAAAAATCCTGACAAGTATCATTACAATCTGTTAGATACGAGTATAATGCATAGTTCTAGGAAAATTGGATGTATCTAATTTAGAAATTGCAAATTTGAGTAGTGTTTAAAAGAAGCAAAATATTTTAGAAATAATTTATTAGGTTCATTTTTCTTTTCAGCTGTTTCTTTACTCTAGATGTGTAACACAAGCCCACAATTGTGATTATAGGATATACATACTATTATGACATGCGTTCCGTCCATCTTTTAACTATTGTAATCTCAGTTCCGTTTGAAGGCCTTGCTAAATCAATTATCCCACTTCTTTCAATTCCTCAATTTCTATTTAAGCTGTTCTAAAAAATATATCAGTCTTGCGAACGCAGGTACGTAACCTGCAATCGCAAGACAACTATAACTCACTATTTCCTTATTTTAAAGAAACAGTGAAAAATGATTACATGCGGACACTACACTATACCTCCCCAAGGTGTCGTGTAGACCCAACTTTAAAGGAAAATAGTATATTACTTTTAGTGTAACATTCTAGGTACCTTAAACCTACATTTCGCTTTTAAATTTTAAATGACTTCTACGGTAGTAGTACACTGCCACCACAGTGGGAAGTTTACGGATGATTCTTGAAATTCGAGTGAGTGTTGTCCTTTCTGTATATACATATGGAAGAACACTTTGTGTGATCCATAAATTGTTGTTTTGAGTGTTCTTTGTGTCCGTTTTGTGTGGGTTTAAAAAGTCCCATTAAGTAAACTACAGTTTATAAACGTAAAGTTGTCTTTCGAAAAAATCTAAAGAATGTCCTAATTATTCTAAATAGAGAAGATAGCTGTATAACTCCTTGCTTCAATTTACTATTTATTAAGAGACGCCTTCAGTGCGCCCGTGGGGTGGTTGGTGGTCGCCTCACAAATCGATCGAATCCGAAGGATTAATAAAAATAAAAGGTCCTTTAGAAATATTACGTCCCGGGTTTATATTTAATTTTTAAAGAAAATAAAGGAAATGAATTATTCAGGCCTGGAATGTTGTGATGCTTTGATGTTTGTTTATGGATAATATTTTATGAAAACGGTTGAACAACTTAGGATAGAAATTCTTTCAGTTATATTGAGCTGAAAAATTATAGTATTAATACTGCAATAAAATTATTTTGTTTTGAAAATCGTTGCTACGATAAGTTTCTTTTCTTTACCATATAAGGTTTAATATCATTTTTTTTGTCTACCTCTGTAGCGCAGTTGTAGCGTACGCAACTGCTCGGGTCTCGGGTTCGATCGGTTCGGACCAAATGTTTGTATGATTTTCAAATATTTGTTTCGAAGTTTGGAAGTTTTCTATGTATAGTATGTATGTATTTACAAAAAAAGTATATATGTATTAATAGCAGTTGTATAATACCCATAACACACACTCTGCGTACCTAGCATATAGGTGGCAAACGCGCAGACGTATCGCCTCATGGTAAGCGATTACCACTGCCTATGGACACCCGCAACACCAGATGCATCACAAGTGCGTTGCGTACGCTACAGGACTACGTTATTTTCTTTAAAGATTTGAAGATCGTATTGGTCCGAGAATACCGCAGGCAACAGTTCAGTCCACAGTTTTGTTGGGGGCAGCGGGATAGAAAGTTCTTTGAAAAGCGCACAGTTGTAGACTGCCAGTCATCTAGATGATGGGGATGAAATTTCTGTCACGAAGGACGATGGCGGAAAGAGGCGGCAGGAATCATCCCAAACAATTACTAGAAGCACCACCCATGGTAAATGTGGTAGAAGATGAAGCCACGTTGTGTGTAAAATGTCCAGAATATTTATTTATTTATTATTTATATTTTGTTTTATATTGACATCTGATGTAAACGTTATTAAAACTTAGTAAGTAGCCCTAATTTATAAGACTATCTGTAAAGTGAAAATTATCGTACTGGCATCGATAATAATTAAGCGAAGTCACCGGTCATAAGCTAGTGAATGACAACTTTTCATCATTCGACCTTGTATTGCTTACATCTATTTATTATTGGATCTTATTATAATTTAAGATATTAAAACCTCCACAATCTCGAACGACTATTATCTTCTAAAAATTCTTATAATTCCAACCACAATACAAATAATATTTCGGTCACCAAGTGAAGATGGGGAGAAAGGTTTTATATTTAATACACAAGAAGGTACTTATACTGTACGGTAGCTCTCGCCTTGAGTACAATTAAGTTAAGTAGATGTCCAAACCATAAAACTTGACATTTCTCGAATTTAAAAATGCTGATATATTTTACATATAATTAAGCCGACGGTTCGAAATTTTTGTACTTCTTGCAAAATGTTGGTAAAAGTTTGTGGTTATTGTTTTGCCGACAGATATAGTCGGATCATTAAAGGGTCAAATAGATATTGTTACGAATGAATATGAATTCTATTCAAGATAGATGCTTAGAATGAATTCATTACTTTAATTTGTATTTAAGTAGTGTGTATTTGTAGCCCACAGGATTAGTAAGCTGAAGTGCCAGTGGGTGGATGCGAGAAGCCGACGAACGAACTAAGAGGCGTAAAATTGGAGACATAGGCAAAGTCCAGCAATGGACTTTGATTGGTTGATGATGATGATGATTATATTTGCATGTATATACAAAAAAACTAAAATTACCGCCCAATGCCGTGTCAAATTAAATTTTAATGATTTTTGTTGGTACATTTTTCCTCTAACTTTTCTGAGATAAGGAATGTAAAATAAGGAAAACCAAGGAAGTTGACCTAAAAACGCAAGCGATGCTAGAGTTGGCTGTTAGGTGGTAAGTGAGATGTCAGGGGTTCATCACGTGCGATCACTGCAGGGCTCATGTAATTGAAGGTATGATGAAAGATGCTATTTTCGATACCTTCTTTTTTCATCAAAGTGTAGTAGTACTAGTACTCAATCCAATTTATCTATTTATGCTAAACATGCAAAAGTTTGTGGGGTTGTATGGAAGTTTGCGATTCCTCAAGCAAAAGCTATTAATGGATTTATATGAAACTTAACAGTAATATAGCTTTTACATTAGAATAACGTAAGACTACTTTTTAACATGGTATCTGAAATTTACACGGGCGGAACCGCGTGCAAAAGCTACTCTAATCGTAATTTAAGGCTAAAAAAATATTCTAGCTCAAAAGTAAAAATAAGCGACAACTTGTATTTAGTTTATTGAAATAAAAAATGCGCCAGAACTAGAACGTATGGTTAAGTTTTTTCACTAATACTTTAAGTAAACTTTTAAGATTACCTAAAATTCCATTACAAAATATTTCAAAGATTGTCGCTAACTTAAGTAACAATGAAGCTTACTTTAAAATGTTCGATTTCTTCGTACAATTATTTTATATAAGCTATATGGAAGTGCGTTGTAAGGGCAGCAGGTGCTCGCAGACAGGTCCGTATACCAACTGTAAAATGAAATCTTAATCAAAATGAAAAAATCTTTATTTGAACAGTATTTACTTATCGACAGTTTTATTTTAGTATTTAACTTTCTGTATATATATACTTTTCTTGTATAGAAATACTTTTTGCAGTTGAATAAAAACTGGGTGTTTCAATTTATATTTAAACCAGCAATAAAGCATAATAATATATATNAGTATTTCTATACAAGAAAAGAAGATATTGATACCTCCTATTAAATGTTTGTATTATTTGTGCGGAAAAATTAGATTGAGGAAATAGTTCCAAGCGAGTAGGCTTGCTTTAAACGTCTCAAGAGCGTGAGCACTGTTAAGTCGGGCAGGACCCTTAAATTAAAATGTGGAGCTTTATTATATATTTCTTTCCAGTCTCACGATTAAAGTCGCATTATCTTTGCGGCAACAGAAATAGATACGAGATATCTGTTAAACTTCTGAAACGTCATATTGGAGCCCTTTGTCGTCTTATCACCCATATTTGTAATCTATCCTTTGCTACTGGTACATTTCCTCAGGCATTTAAGATTGCTCTCCTCAATTTTGCCGACACTGTCTAAAGTCTTAGAAAGGCTGATTAACGTGCGCCTTGTAAGTTTTCTGGAAGCTAATGAAATTCTTTCACCTGCACAGTTTGGTTTTCGATCTGGTAGGTCAACCGATGATGCAGTATATCAACTCAAAAACTATATAGCTACAGAAATAGATAATAAGAGGAAGTGCATATCTGTTTTTCTCGATTTAGCTAAGACCTTTGATACGGTCTCTGTTCCGTTGCTTTTAAATAAGTTGGAAATAATCGGTGTAAGGTGTAACTACCATTGAAGTTCTCGGGGACTACTTGAGCGATGGGAGGCAATGCGTGAGGATTGGTGTTTGGGTTAGAGGACAACTGTCTGTGGGTTACGGCGTACCACAAGGTAGTGTGCTCAGTCCTAGCCTTTTCCTTGTTTATATTAATGATCTGTGTCAATTCGAACTAAACCATGGAAAAGTACTATCTTTCGCAGACGACACAGCACTCTTATTTAGTGGTAATCCTTTCATAATGCCCAAAATGGTTTTAATCAGGTCTGCTTATGGTTAAAATATAATATTTTAACACTCCATAGAGATAAAACCAAATACATTACTTTTGCGCCCAGGACCAAACTTCTTCCACCAGTAACCTTAAACATTACAGCGTACACCTGCGAACAGTTTACAACGTGTCAGTGCCTGGCTTTGGACAGAGCAGACACAATTAAGTAACTTGGTGTATTCATTGACTAAACACTAACTTTTAGGACCCATATCAATATTCTTGTGACAAGAGTTCGTAAGATGATATACATCTTTAAAATTCTTAGACATGTAGCTGAAACTAGAACTGTTAAAATGGTGTACTCCGCTCGATGCCAATCAATAGTTAATTATTGCATAAGTTCCTGGGGCGGGGCGAGTAGAGTACACCTCCTGCAACTTGAAAGGGCTCAGAGAGCGGTACTCAAGGTGGCTGCGGGTCTTCCTTTTCGTTTCTTAACAACTGCTCTATACAAGCGATGGGATGTTCTTACGGTAAGGCAGACCTTCATTCTATCAGTAGTTCTGAAAAAACACACCGAACTGCGATACGACCCAAACCTCAACTGGAACAAACGCAGGAAGGGTAATGTATGTCCGAGTTTAATCTTTTACACCAAACTAGCATAGAAATATATTTGCTTTTTTGGGGGATACGTCTATAATAAAATAAACACATCTTTAGGTATGTACCCAATTGACTTTAAGTAAATGGCTCAAGAGTCTTGACTATGATAAAGTTGAGAGTTTATTGGTTCCGATGCGCTAAACTACCTGACATACGTTTATAAAATACACGAATACACGAACAAGCACACGCACACACACACACACACACACACACACACATACACACACAAACACATGACTCAAATATATGTATATGTATGTGTGTATGTATGTATATGTATGTGTATGTATGTATATGTATATGTATGTATGTATATCCTATGCTTACCCTAGTATTATATCTCATCCCATCAGTCACGTTGTACTTGATCGAATAATAATGAGGCTGTTCTATAATTTCACTGGGGCCTAGTGACCCATAACACAGATATTTCAATACCTATCTCGGGCACTAGTCTCTCACAAATGCTTGTTCAAATGTATTT
The DNA here is from genome assembly GCA_003709505.1 of Hyphantria cunea. Classification (NCBI taxonomy): domain Eukaryota; kingdom Metazoa; phylum Arthropoda; class Insecta; order Lepidoptera; family Erebidae; genus Hyphantria; species Hyphantria cunea. The sequence goes on along the minus strand of PKRV01004259.1, from coordinate 429,636 downwards.
AAGATAAGATTCTATACTATACTGTATACATCTGTGATGAGAAAGTAAATAAAAGTTATTAAAAGTTATTATTATTATCGTTGTCCTGTCAAACGCCCTTTAATATATTTAATAGGTATACAAACTAAACTTTAATGTGTGTACTGTTACTTGATGTAATTAAAAAGTAGCCCTAATCTGTTATTATTCTCCCTCTTTTTTCCTCGTTCTCTTAACACTTAATTAGTCTCAAGTTCAACCAAACCTTCCTCGCAATAAAAACACATTCAAGAGCCTTCTTAATTTATTATCAATTAATTATATTTGCCGGGGCAAATTTACCTGGCTCCTTGATAATTTATTATCCTATTTTGCTTTATTTTCTTACCAAGGTGGTGTGAATGAAATATGTATATATTACTATGCTGAAGGCGTTTTGACGTAAATTTGTTTTTAATTATCATTTTAATGGCTACCTTATTTCCACAAGTAAGAGTAGATTTTTATTTTTTATTATGCAAGGGTAAATAAAAAAAGAGTCACCTCCTAGTTAGTCACCTTGGCCCATGGGTCAAGATATAAATACAAGTATATATATTGATCTCCTTTGAGTGAACTCACAGAATGAGAACGAAGTCCAGTTAAAACAAAATATGACACCGATTTTCAGTTAGGTTGTAGTCTCGCTCCTGTAGAATTATCCATCTTAATATTGGTTCAAATGTAACATACTCATCAGCAACAAACTTAAAGTTCAGCTTTTTGTAATATAGACATGGGATATTTTATCACAGTGCAGTCAATTTGTAATATTAGTTAGATTAATTTAAGTCGTTATGTACGGTAAATGTTGTCTTTATATAGTGACGCGTGTTGTAATCCGTAATTAAAGGAAAACTCTAACAGTGTTAGGCATATTTTTCAGGACCCTGCCCCTTTTTGTCGATTCCTAATTTCGTGAAACTCAATAAAAATCACTAAAATTAGTTTAAATTTTAATAATCTGCAAGAGCAATGTCCGATTTTAAATTTATGTAACAGACCCATTGTGAAATAATGTTCTCTTTAGAAATTACATAATAATAATAATATACTTTCGTATACACGTCCGTAATGAGCTAATTAAACACGCTGCTCACGTTTGTGTAAACAAAATCCAGTAGATAATTAAAATTGTATCATCCAAACTGTATATTTCCAATATCTTATTATTGAGGCTAAAAATAATTGCTTCAATTAATGTGAAAACGAAAGTTGCGGGTTTTTTACGTGCATTTTATCAGTATTTTTAAACAAAAAACAGTGAGAGAGAGGGAGAGAGAAAGACAAATCTAACTGTCCAATGGTGCAGTGGTAGTATATGCTACTAAATGTTTGTATAATCTGTAAATATTTTTTGAGTTTGAGTGTTTCCTACAAAAATATAATTTGCATGTATTTGTAAAAAAAAGAGTATTTCATCAGTTCATATAGCTTCTATTTTACAATCTATGATCAGTTTCAAATTAGATTGTGTTGTGTATCAGATGCCCGAAATATTTATTTATTGACACAAGCAAAAAATAATTTAATGTAACGAAAAAAACTTTAGAAATATGTTAGAAAAATACGTAAATACAGTTTTTACACGGAGCGACTGGCATAGGACCTCCGCAACCCTGAGGGTGAACTTAATTAGAAAGTTGAACTAATTGTCAGTGTATATGAGGGCACTGACTTCCCAATAACGATTGCCATAGATCACAAACGGGACCGACGGCTGCACGTGCTCTTCGAGGCACGGGCGGCAAACACCTCCAAACTTGCATACTCCGGGCTTCTATTAAGAATTTCTTGCAAGAAAAACTAAACAGCAGTCCGACCTGGGAATTGAACCCGAGACCTCTTGGTCTACAGTCGTTTACGCTAACTACTAGACCAACGACGCAGTTTGCAGGCTCGTATATGTATATTTTATATATATGTTTATATAATATAAATTATTTTTAGCATATTCGTATTTTAGTATCGTCAATACTGCATTCACAATTTGATCAGTGATTTTTGCGACCTATTACAATACTCCATTCATTTACCGACGATTGTCGTCCAATTTGTCCAAGAACTAGATGGATTGGCATTTCCGCCTTCGTCATTGTCAAACAAAAGATTTTTATATCTTGTTAATAATGACCATTTTGTCTCTTAGTCAACAAAACATTCGTACATTACTGTGTATTTATGTGGGTATTATTTTGTCAGGTTGAAGTGCGTATATCTATACAGGTATGTGTAATTACATAAATATGAATGCTTTCTCGCCTTGGGGTAAATGCAAACGCAACTATTAGGTAATATTTGATGAATATACCACCAATAATATTTTACCAATAATATTTGAAGTAACGAAATAAATTTATTGGTTGGTTTTGATTCATTACAATAAATATAGTTGTATTATGAAGAACTATAGGTTGAAATTGAAATTGTTACTCAATTAGTCTCTTCATTGCCACACCGTCCGTTGGCGCTGACCCTTAATCTATATATATATATATATATATATATATATATATATATATATATATATATATATATATATATATATATATATATATATATATATATATATATATATATATATATATATATATATATATATATATATATATATATATATATATATATATATATATATATATATATATATATATATATATATATATATATATATATATATATATATATATATATATATATATATATATATATATATATATATATATATATATATATATATATATATATATATATATATATATATATATATATATATATATATATATATATATATATATATATATATATATATATATATATATATATATATATATATATATATATATATATATATATATATATATATATATATATATATATATATATATATATATATATATATATATATATATATATATATATATATTCTATTACTAATTTAGCAAAGTAAAACATTGAGGATATAGTAAAAATAGTTTTTCTTTATATGGAATAGCGACAAACGAGCAAACGTAAACATATGGCCTGATGGTAGCCGACTACCACCGCCCATAGATACTCGCAACAATGGAGGCATCACAAAGTCGTTACCGGCCTTTTAATAAGGACGAGAATACCACAGGCGACAGTTTATTCCACAGATTCTTTACAAGTTCTTGACAATCAATGATTTGATTCGGTCCCCTAACGGAGAGGACTATGCGGTCCAGAGAGAAGAGCTGGTATTAGGGTGCCCCCGACCAAAGATGAGGATAGTATTCCATGGGAAGCCAAACCTGCGCCTTATAAAGGAAAAGGCGATGTGCCGGAGTGTCTCGATATGTTGAGCGCGCCAAGCTTCTTTGAGGCCAATTTAGCCTTACCCTCCAAACGGCCATGAAACCGGACTTCGTTCGATATTTATTAACACCAATCATTCCAATATTAGTGGAGGTAGATAGGAGAGTGTCTTCAAAACGAGGACGTATGATCCGCGGCAGTTTTTTAGCGGTGAACGAATGAAATTTAATTAAATCTATAAAAAAAAATCTGTGTCCTAAACATAGATTTTATTTTTGGATGTAATGTAATGATCTGATTAACTGACCTAGTATTAACATGATGCGACAATGATAACATAACAAATTTAAGAAGTTGTATGTTTACGAAGGAAATACTTTAAAAAAAGAATACAAAAATATGGGCGTTGAGAAGAGGATACGGTGAGTTAAAAAGGTGTTGTTGCTTCGGACACGTGTAACCAATAAGTACTCGTGAAACCGGTCGAGGTCGACCTCAATAAACATTCACCAAACAAATTGGTGATATGCTGAAAAAAGGATGGCCCGAAACACACACCACATTATTGTGAAAATAAGAACCTTTATAAACCACGACGGCCTAGGGCGTTTCAGATCACAGACTATCTAGAATGCATTAAAGGCTACAAAGAGAAAAATTCTAATGGTTGTTGGTATATTTTTTTAAAGAAAAGTTGTGTTATTTTGTTCATCGCGTATATAAAGAGGCTCATCAAACTACAGACATTGAATTTTCAAAGCTTGATGTAGAGTCTACTATAATAATAGTTACTATTTAATATGTGCTTTTTATAGATTGTAATTGTGTTGCGCTGGACACTGAGCTATATTATTTTATCGTATGGGATAAAAACGAGTATGAAGGTCACCTGAATATAACAGTTAGTTTATTCTACTACGAATGTTATACATATTAAATATAAATTCGTGTAATTTTCTTTCCAAAACCAATAAATAACAGTACTTGGCCATCATTTCAAAGACTATATTGAAAATTTCAGTACTTAGATTTTCAAAACTTCTGCAATCAGATCATAGCTTAAATTAATGTGCAACTTGTGTCAATTTAGGGATACCCAGTCCATTTGAAATACGAATTTGACAGAAAAAACTCATAATTATACACGATCCTCAATAATACAGTTGTATATCTCTGTCGCATGGGGTTGTCAAGGGGGCTTTACTTTAAGCCAACAAAATTCTCTTTGTTAAGTATGCTATTTCAGTGACTTTTCAGTGGAGATTATTTTCTAAGGGTGCTCGGACAAAAAGTTTTATTGCGGTTTCTTAGCTACTCGCACCACAATACTATTGTATTTTCCAGAATTCGGTATTGTTTGTTTACCAAGCTTGCGGTATTCTAAAGATTTTTTAAAATGGTTTGCTATTTGTTTTTGTTACCTTTATACCCGACTGTGACAGAAGGAGGCGGTTACATTTCCCGAGTATAAATATGAATATTTCTTCGACACTGTCTATTCTGTTGTCTGAAGACTGCATGGATTTCAGCATGAGAGATGTTGTTAGATTCGTCTTAGAAAATAATAAGGATAACAATTCCATATACCATTGGGTATACTTAGTAAATCCATGTATGGAAATCATTATAATGAACACTGCATTTTGAAAAAAAAAACAGTTTTCAATAATGAAACTTAACATCATATATTTAAAGTAGTTTACTATCAAGATCTTTCAGGAGAGCTTATAAAATATATCTACAGAATGGCAATTTTATACTACAAGATTTGTCTTGCAGTTATTACAAATTTTCATAGATCTCTTCGGATAAATATTTAACTTATTTATACAATGCTTATAAAATTTCTAAAATGCCTATGCTTTTTCAGTTTTGATAATAATTATTTTCTTCATTATACTATTTTGATTTTATTATATTACTTTTATTATATTACTTGTGTAGAAATCTTAAAAACGCAGTACTGCTGCCGGAGTATTAACAAAAACTTTATGTATAATTTATCAAATTGTCACTTATGAAAGCTGAAGAATCGCTCACATATTTGTAAAATAAAACGCATTTTACATCGTGATGAAACATAATTTATTATAAAACTTAATTATATTTTCATCTTATAAAATTGACTGTGACATCGGTGTAATAACTTCGTTGTACTTAAATACTTTGGTGAGGTTGGCAACCCTGAATTCATTCATTTTACTTCAAATAACTGACACGTGTCAGGACGAGACTTACTTATAAATAGATGAAGATCAAAGAAAGGTTTTAATACTAATAACAGCAACAAATACCTCTCATTTAATCCACTGCTAATTTTGGAAAATATGATTATTTTTTATTCTCAAAACCCACGTGTTTTTATCTTTTTTTGACATTAGCAGAATTGTTGACATCGGTTTTGATCTTTTTTTGACATTAGCAGAATTGTTGACATCGGCACCATTTGTTATTTATTGAAAAAAAGAAAGAGGTTTGTGGTGATTTCCACATATAGCGCAACAACATAAATATATGATAGCGCCGTCTACCGAAGAAACATAGAACTATGGAGTAACGAAGAAAACTCAGAAACTACCAATCCTACATCGCGCAATAGAAGTCTCGCGCCGATTACCATATATAAAACTTCCCGACATCAGCCGTTGGGCAGTAGCCCGCCAGGCATGACCAACTCGCCTGGTTGGAGGAGCATCCCTTTGTGTTGGAGGGACATGACACCTGTTCCTCCACGGGTCACACACACTTCTCTACTGTATTTGTCATTTTTTTTCTTTTGTTTAATAGAGCTACTGCTAATTTTGGAAAATATGATTATTTTTTATTCTCAAAACCCACGTGTTTTTATCTTTTTTTGACATTAGCAGAATTGTTGACATCGGCACCATTTGTTATTTATTGAAAAAAAGAAAGAGGTTTGTGGTGATTTCCACATATAGCGCAACAACATAAATATATGATAGCGCCGTCTACCGAAGAAACATAGAACTATGGAGTAACGAAGAAAACTCAGAAACTACCAATCCTACATCGCGCAATAGAAGTCTCGCGCCGATTACCATATATAAAACTTCCCGACATCAGCCGTTGGGCAGTAGCCCGCCAGGCATGACCAACTCGCCTGGTTGGAGGAGCATCCCTTTGTGTTGGAGGGACATGACACCTGTTCCTCCACGGGTCACACACACTTCTCTACTGTATTTGTCATTTTTTTTCTTTTGTTTAATAGAGCTACTGACGAACGAGTGATTTTGTTCGTTATTGATAGCAGATTGGCAAATGGTTGTCGGGTATGGTTGGAGTTTTCAAATTTTGCGTTAATTAGATGATTTATCTTTAATCATGTTACAGGATTGTGGCTTCAAACAAATAAGTCAATGGCTTCTCTATTCAATTTCTTTTGCTAAATTTACCTCGCCTATTATTATTTTACAAGCTTATATTAAATTTCACCTGTCCCGATGTTTGACTGTTATCAAATCTTGCAAGTTATATTATATCTAATTCCGCATTTCCGATTGACCTAAAATTTAAAATGTCTCTTTAGTTCTGATGACAATGCAATTATATATAATCGGTATTATAAATACACAAAAATGGCTACCGTTACAAAATGGCGTGTTATATATCTCTGAACAACCTTCCCAACATGTGTCTTAAATTTTAGTTAACATAATATGGATGAAGTCCCCTTTGTTTACAACTTCATGAGAAAATTTACTGTGTATATTATTACTACGTTAAGGACTTCATTAGTAATAATGATAGTAGCTGTAATGGTAATAAAAGCTGTGTGATTCCTGATTTTGCTGATTGTATGGCAAACCCTATGATCGTTAAACTGTTGAATACATTTATAGGTATATTTTCCATTTATATTTAATGATATTATAGATAAACTACACCCAGACCTAGAATCAATGATCATGCTAGTCACAGAATTAGTCATTGTGCCGAAATATCCGTTCTTATTATTTTTAACGTTCCGTGAATCGGTGGAACTTCTGGTCGACCACTACTGCAGCTAACTACGTAGTGTCAAAGCCGAAGTGACCTGATATTGCGGTTTGAAGTCAGTGCGGAGCGGAACGTACAGCGTTCTGCGGCTGCGGAACCCGGACAGCAACTAGTCGGTCGCTTATTCTAAATCACTCCTCCATTCCACATAGTTTGTAAGTGTAAGCGGGATACATGAATAATTCAACATTCTAGTGGTTAATGTGACGTCATTGGGTTAATTAGGGTCATTGAAGTTTATACGATATATTTTTTAAAAGATGGAATGGATGGAATCGAAGGTTTGTGACTAAACCAATTAGGCGGCTAGTAAAAGACATCACTGAGTATAAGTAATGACCAAGTAGTTCAAGTAAAATTCGCGGAAAGTTTTACTCAATGTCGCCACACATATATCTTCCAACTTCGGACAAAAAATGGCAACCAACCAATTACACACACATATTTGTCACATTGATTTATTCATCGGAAAACGTCATACTTTTACTTATTTGTGTACAAATTTATTGCATGTGTGTGTGCGTATATTGGCCTGTATTTTCCACGGGCTATGTCGAACCAATGAGTAGTAACTTTGATATTAATACCTATTGAAATATATTGCTTGTGAATGATGGACCTAGAGTGTTTTCTTGATATTTTTTTAACAAGTTCGTTGATTTTAAATGAGAAATACAACATTTCAATAAGTTTTTTCGTTCATATTCTTAACTGTCTAAACTAAAACTTCTTATTCGGAAGTCCTAGCTAGATAAGGTTAAAATCGTTCTTAAGCATTTGATTCCTTGAGAAAACCCCTCAACAAGAACTAAGCGTACAGTAAGCTGTAGTCGGCCACAATATCTATAAAGATATAATTTTATTTAAAAGTTAATAATTAACACATTTCTAAGGTTATATATAGGTCGATTGTGGGTAAAATGTCATAATGATTACCCGAACTCTACTCTTTAAAGTTTTAAATCGTGATTTAAGAACGCCGTACGAGGCTTTCATTACATCTTTATAATCCATCATTTTGACGCAGGATTTAATTAACGAGTGTCATGATACTCTCAGACGACTTGTCTCCTGTTTTATTCTTACACAAGTTCATCGCAACTCCACACACACACACGCTTAAATAAAAACAACATGCGTATCCTCGCATATACATGATTCTCATACCTATTCATATAATCGTAGCCACATTAGATGTTTTATGTTTCTACATAAATGTTCATTTCTGTAACAAAAGCTAGAGCGATAACGAAGTCACGTAACTTTTTTTTTATTTGTACTAAGATAACGTTCAGTAGAAATATTCCAGTACCACGAGTCAGCAACGAAGCAATAACCCTAGGGCTGCATTCAAATATGTATTATGTTTGTGGAGCCGAATTGCCATAAAAACTGTTTAATGCATCCACGCAGCTCACAATTACGTATTCATACAAATTTTGTATTCCTATATTTACCAAAACAGCGCTTTTCATCATAAAATTGAGCGTAAAATTTAAGGGTAAGGTTATCGAACGCCGTCCGCTTTCGAATCCAATATTAATTTAATAATTTCGAGATAAGCCTCAGTAGGGGCCCATCGATTCAATCACGGAGCAATCAGGATCATTTTTATCTCGAATGAGCGGGGAATAGAAAGCTTTTCACGACCTTTATCAATGTTACGACAGTACTCATTGGCATCGATTATTCGCCCCTAGTTAGAGGCGCCCTAAATTGGTTACTTAGTTATACATAAATTACCATTAATGTACAAAGGTGAAATAAAGCTTATTTATACGCAAGCAACGTTATAAATTGTGTTAGGGTCCTTATTCAAATGTGTCACTGCCTACTTTGACAAATAGTCTACGAGTTTTTATCTCTTAGAAACAAGTCATTGTTACATTACTAATATGTAGACGGTCAAACCTAGGAAAACATATGAGCCATAGTATTGTTACTGAAATAATACTTACTTACTTCAAATTACTAGCTTTTTACTAAATGCTTCAGGTAGTATATACGGTACTTACATAAAAAAAAATTTAAAAATTATATCATCTATTCGGATAATGTCTAGAATAGCTAGACCTATTTAGGCGGATTTTTTACTAGCAGGAAACTAATATTATAAGGAGTAATCAAGGCTACTAATTATTTTAGAAAAAAATAGGATTACCTGAAACTAAAATTAAAATAAATGAAGCCCAGGAGTAAAACCGCTTGGTACAGCTATTGATAGAATAAATAGACCAATTGATCACCACAACCGATGCTAAAATATTTTGATACTTATAAAATAACCCCAAAAATAAAAAATATTTTAGTTCTCAGGTGTTCAATGAATACCGACGCACATCAAAGAAAACAACAGTACAATATCTATTGATTCTCTTGACTATTTTCGTCTCTTGAGTTCTAGAACTTAAAAGTTCAACGACGTCCTAAATTAACAAATGTTTGTTCGTTATGAATATTTTATCAAATGGAAACTTTCACTCAAATACCTCTGTCGTTACTTTAAATTACTTTAATGTTTGTAGATAACAATATCATACAAGTTATATTTTATATCGTTTCTTGAAATGGTATTTAAACAGGGGAATATTTCTGAGAAATGTCTCTTAGAGATGTGTTAAAAGAAATTTGGCTGTATACCTGTGAGTTAGACACGTTTATCTGTAATTAATTTAATTATGATAGGTAACTTTCGTATATGTAACATTATTTGACATATGAAGATTGCTAACATGTCTGTTCGCTGGCAGGGAGGTGGGATATAAGCAATAGTGGGTAACGTCGTTAGTGATGATCTACCTGTCGACTACGGGGTTCCCCAAGGCAGTGTCCTTGGACCTACGCTCTTTCTATGCTTTATAAACGACTTGTGCAGTCTCCCACTTACTAATGGAAAGATAGTAACTTACGCTGACGACACTGCTTTGATTTTCCATGGAGTCTTGGGACAACTGGTTTCGTACAACTTGGACTTAATGCTGTGTCTTCATGGCTTCAAGAAAATGGGTTGATACTTAATTCTGGGAAAACGTATTGCATGTCTTTTTATATCAGGAATATACCCCTTTCCATGCGAAACAGCCATAGTATAATATATCATACATGCCCACTATGTGGTCCTTGCTCTTGTGCTTCTCTAAATAAAGTCTCAAGCATAAAATACCTGGGTGTTGTGCTGGACAGTTCCTTGAATTTCTGTCGCCACATTGACCTGCTCTCCTCAAGAGTTCGTAAATTAATGTTTCTTTTTCGAAACCTTCGTCACATAGCGGACGCGCAGGTGCTTAAAATGGTTTATCTGGCGCTCTGCCAGCCGATGATAGGCTATTGTGTGACTGTTTGGGGGAGCATATAAGAGTCATCTTGTGAAATTGGAAAGAGCTCAACGGCCAGTACTGAAGGTAAGTCGATCCCTGCCATTTCTCTTTCCTACCAAAGACCTGTATCAGCTTACGGATGTGTTAACGGTGAGGCAACTATTTATCTTGGGAATCATACTGAAACAGCATGGTGCTCTTACTTATGACCCCTCTTCTTTTAATCTCAAGCGTCGTACCAGTTTTACCACTTACTGATAAAGTCTAGCAAGAACTTTATCAGTAGTGGTAAAACTGGTACTAAGTCTATATTATTTAAACAATAATTTAACCTGTTTTATGTCTATAAATATTAACCTATCTAGCAATTGTCATCCACATTAGTGTCGGTTATGTTTCAGTACCGTGTAATGGATAAATGGATATGTATTGTGCGTATAGTATTCATGTTAATATTCACTGTATCACATGATTTATGAACACATATTTTTATAATCTGTGTTTAAGAAAAAAATATTGGAATATGAACTTTCTTGCGGACATTTTCAACGAATTAGCAAATATTTAGATTTAGCAAAAACTTTAGTTTAGTAAGATTTTGGTACTAGCAATGGTAATAGCATAACGTCTCACTGCTGAGCTCGAGTCTCCTCTCAAGTGGGGACGTGTGTCCGTTGCTCTCTAGCTACGACTATACGTCCCCACACTGGATGAGCGGGGGTTGGCGGTTGGCTAGACAGCGTTGTGGCTACGTTATCTCGCCATTGGATGTTTTAAGCCGCCCAAAGGCCTTCAACTAAGCTTCACGGCTGTTGTCCTATGATAACAACCGACCGACTGCTTAAGGTAACCTGTGAATCACGGAGACGCTTATGCCATCATATCACCATCGGTCACCCATCTAGGTACTGACTGCGCTGTCGTTACTTACCCCGGTGATTGTTTCTAGTCACCGAATGCAACTGGCATGGGTATGATTTATTTTAAAAAGTAAAATTTTCATGTTCTTGTCTGATACGGTTTGTTTCTTTACCAAACTAGGTATGAATATTCTTAAAAACTAACTAGACCATACCTAAGCATCTCTACAAAATAAAAGGAAATAAAGTCCTATATATTACGTCATATAGATACCTATACCATCTACAATGACTCAATATGAACGACTCAGATTCCGCAAAAATTACCCAACATTACCCCGTTTGAACTCACATTGCCCAACGCGCCCAGACTATTGCGTGCGTTGGGAAATTTGATCCCTGTGCAAATTGTCCCACATTTGTCCGATCACCCCTTAGTGGTATACCTCCTCGTTTATCAAAGTATTTGAGGTTTATGTGTGGTCATTGGTTTTTCTATGAGTGATACGTTCGCATTGGTCTTTGATGTCCTGTCTTTTCTTTCCGATCATTTCTGGAGTTCAGTATCAGAAGAAGAAAAAAATGAAATACAAATCATTCAAATGTACTAAATGTATTTACTCATAGGTACACTATAATTAACAGACTACTAGCTACTACTACTATTTCGTGGATTTATCGAAAATGATGAATATCCAATTTCCAAAAATTTTTCATAGTGAATAACTATCTTACTTAATTATCTAGCTCTTTTGTGAAATACAAAAGAATTAGTGGAGGAATCGGGAGGAGGACAAAATCAAATAAAACCCTGTTATTACATTCACCCATGCTAGTTTTGAATGATCTGTTAGCGCTGTCCGATAGTAAACGAATGTAAGCGGTCGTATCTCTTAGTTTACTCAAAGTCGCGTTTTCAGGTGACTTTTATGTGACACTTAACCGTTCGTTGGTCGGTCCCTTCTACTTTTAAAGGCAGTATATATTTTTAAAAGGTTAATGGTTATACTTGAGGTTATGCCTCTAGCGTATCGTATCGTAAACCCAACCCAGTCTAACAAAGCTAAATCATAAACATTTGTAGGCCTAATACATTTTGTTGAGCGATTTCGACCTTAAAGTATATGTTACAAGAGACTTACTTTATAGTTTCATATTTTTAGATATTGTGTACTATTTTAATACAGAGTATAAATTTAATATAAATAAATAAATAAATAAATAATAAATATTGTTCAGATATTTTAACACACAACGCCATCTAGTTCCAAACTAAGCAGTGCTTGTACTATGGGTTATTAGACAATTGATGTTAAGACTTATATACCTTTTTATTTTGTAAATACATACATATTATACATAGAAAACACCCAAACTACGAAACGAATTACTGGAGCTACTGATGACAAGTCATCCAGCGCAGTACTGTGTATCGGTGCTCGCCCCTCTGGGATCCTCCGATCACTGCCTGGTTTCCACCACGGTGCCGCTTGCTGCCCCTCCACGACGAGTGGCAGAGAAAAAGACGTTTATGGCACTATTCGTCGGCAGACTGGGATGGAATGCGGGATTACTTTGCATCCATTCCGTGGGCTCAACGCTTCTTTAAAGACAAAGACCTATCGCAAAGTGCGGCCCCCGTGACTGACGAGATCACTGTCGGAATGGAATACTATATTCCGTACAGTGAGGTCGCTAGCGCAACGACCCGGCCTTGGTTCGGTCGCAAATGTGCCCATGCTGTTGGGCGAAAGCAATCGGCCTACCGCGCTTGGACGAGGGGCCGCGATCGCGGCTACCCCGATGTTGATCGACTTAAAGCAGCGTTTAACAAAGCCACCAGGGAATGCAAGAAAGCTTACATCAGAGCGGATGCCCAGCGCATTATGAGGCTTGGTCAAGAACTCGTCGCATACCCTACGGGTAGCCGAAAATTCTGGCTAAAGCCGTCCAGTACAACTTCTGTAAAACCTCGTTACCAGCGCTGAAATATCCTGACGGATCACTTGCCCACCAGCCGCAGGAGAAAGCGAAACTGCTTGTTGATCTCTTCGCGGCTAACTCCCGAATCAAGGACCGCGGCATACCTCACCTACCATCCCATCCTGCGACACTACTATGCAGGATATTCGCCTCCAGATGAGTGATGTCAGCCAGTGGACCCGACGGTATCCCAGCGGTGGTTCTTAAGAACTGTGCACCAGAGTTGCCCCCAGTATTTACGCGCCTGAGCTGTTACGGAGTCTTGGAGAGAGGCGAATATTCAACCCATCCCTAAAAAAGGCGATCGCTCCGAACCTGCCAACTACCGTCCGATAGCCGTCACCTCCGTCATCTGTAAGGTATTTGAAAGAATAATGAACAAACAACTGGTCCATTACCTGGAAGATCACTCCCTATTAAATGATCGTCAATATGGTTTCAGACCGAACCGGTCCACGGGTGATCTTGTAGCGTACGTCACACACCTTTGGGGTGAGGCTATTGACAGGCATGGGGAATCCTTGGCCATCAGCCTCGACATGGTCAAGGCTTTTGATAGGGTTTGGCACCGTTCGCTTCTCTCCAAGCTACAGGCTTTCGGTTTGCCCCCCAAACTCTGCAATTGGGCTGCCGCGTTTCTGCACCAGCGCCGCATCAGAGTTCTTTGCGACGGTGCGGCCGCCGAGTATCAGCGGATTAACGCCGGAGTACCTCAAGGCTCCGTCCTGTCGCCTACACTGTTCTTTCTGCATATCAATGACATGTTAGCCCTTGGCAACATTCATTGTTATGCAGACGACACCATTTCATGGACACTATTTTGGACAGCCCTCTGACAAACCAGCAGATGTTGAAGGAAGAAGACAAGAACTTGTCGGGTCAACTTGACCATGTTCTGGGCCGCATTTTTCAATAGGGCTGTAAGAATCGGGTCGAGTTCAACGCCAAGAAAACACAAGTGTGCGCGTTCTCAACCAAAATGTCTCCATTCCTTCCCCTTCCCACTTTTCATTGCACTCAAATGCCATCACAAAATAGGCTCGCTATCCTGGGCATGGATATCTGCCGAGACCTCAACCCACGCGAATACGTTGAGAGTATCACTAAAGCGGCCTCACGGAAGCTAGGTGTGTTAAACAGGGTGAGACGGTTCTTCTCGCCCGGGCATCTGTGTCTTCTTTACAAGACCCAGGTTCGCTCGTGCGTGGAGTACTATTCTCACCTTTGCGATGGTGCCGCATAGTCCCGAAACCACCGAGACCCTTGAGCCTCTAGGGTTGCGTAGAGATATCGCCTCCTTGGCAGTCCTCTATCGCCTTTACCATGGTGAGTGTTCTGAAGAGCTTTTCCAATTGATCCCCCCCTCTCCCTTCCTCTACAGAACAACACGTGCCGGCCTTAGAAGTCACCGTTTTAAAGTGGAAGACATACATTCTCGTACTCATCGCCTCGGTAATTCCTTCCTGTGCCGAGCGGTCAAGACCTGGAACTCACTACCAGCGCACGTGTTTCCTTCCCACTATGATCCCGGGTCCTTTAAGCGGGGCGTGAAAAAGCATCTCACCAGGCCGCCATAGTGTGGGTCACCATGCTGCATTGTTCTTTTTCGCATTGAGGATGGTGACCACCACTCTTGGATTCTGCTCATGTTTTCCATCATGCAGGGCAGAGTCATTTTGGCAGCTTAAATATAAAAAAAACAACAAATATTTGCAGATCATACAAACATTTGGTCCGACTCGGGAATCGAACCCGAGACCTCTCGAGAATATATTGACATATATTATTATTCCGTTAAAATAAAAAGTACTTTCACACTGCTGGACCCATGTTAATCAAACATAGCTAAGAACTACCGCAAAGAAACGAATGGCTTTCAAATGAAAATGACAGCATCAAAATCGGACATCCGTTCGGACACAGACATCGGACATAGAGAGGCGTCCTAGTCAAACTTTAAACACCCCTATTTTTTAAAAGCCAACTAGTTCTATTCTAAATTTCTAGAACCTACAGTTTTTCACATCGACCAGTTAAAGTGAAAATTGGTCCATCTAGTGTCTATAAAATCAAAATATTAAGGTTGGTGGTCTGAAAAAATAGGCTAAAACCGTTTTTATCTTTATTTATTACTAAATGAGATTACTTAAAATAAACATTTCACAACACAAATTATTGCTTAATAAAAGTAAATCTTGTGCTCTTGTAAGACAGTTTGTCTCGACTTAAAAAATAAGAAGAACTTAACCACATATTCCACGTATTATTCATAATCTGTATGTGCGTTTTAGTTTGAAATTTTCGGAAGTATAAACTTCTTCAACACATACCTTCTATATAAATTCCATATTTCCTCAAACACATTCTCCTGTAATTTCACAGAACTACCGCCCACATTGTCCAGCGCCGGCCGTTAAATCTGTTAATATTGTTTCTTGTAGAATACGTTTAGCCAAACCACGCGGGTGCCTCATCTTTGAGAACAATATTAGAATTTTTGCCACTCATAAAGTTCATGGAAGTCATTGAATATCAACAACCCATAACGTCCCACTGCTGGGCTCGGGTCTCCTCTCAGAAGAGGGTTAAGGCCATACGTCCCCACGCTGGCCAAGGGCGGGTTGGGGACTGGCAAGACAACGTTGTGGCTACGTAATCTTACCGTCGGATGTTTTCAAGCCGCCCAAAAGCCTCCAACTAAGCTTCACGACTGTTATCCTATGATAACAACCGGGACCGACTGCTTAACGTGACCTCCGAATCACGGAGACGCTCATGATAACATGCCACTAGCGGTCACCCATCTAGGTACTGACCGCGCCGTCGTCATTGCTTACCCTCGGTGATTGTTTCTAAACACCGAGTGCAACTGGGCTATGAGCGCCATTGAATAATTCACTGTAATATTATTGTTGATCAGGTTCTCTTATATAAAATAATAATATTGTATAAAAATATGTGTGCAATGGTGGATATACTTGCTGCCGTAGTGATTTGTTTATTAATCTGCCGTAGTGTGGTGTAGACCTATGTAATCATGTGTTAATAATACTTTAGGTTGGCATTATACATTTAATTATTGAAATTATCAGTGCACTAGCTCACTCACGTAACATCCTTTGCGTCTCCTAATATCCGTAGCGTTATAATTTTCCTCGGTTCGCATAATTTTCTTAAAAAGAGGTACAAAGTGTTTGACTCTGGTATTAATATATAGATACTTTTTCTGCTATCCATTTTTGGCCTAATAATCTAAAGGTTGTCAAAATCATTCTAAATCCATGAAGCTGATAGTGAAATAACTATTTAAATATGCGTAACACGTAATAAAAGCGTGTCTACACGTCTTTGTTTAAGACAGTGTCTTCGCCGCCTCTCTATAAGCCGATATTCATCTCCGTTACATAGTAATTTCCTTTTAGCTTAAAACACACAAGTCTCGCTCACTTCGTAAACATTTGCCGCTCCTCGCAACTAACGCTAAAATTTTCAACTTAATATACCAATTTTAGGTACCGTACGTCAGGTCTTGTTTATAATAAAACTTACTGGTCGGTCAAATTCGACAGGATGCCTATAAAACATGTGAAAATTCTTTACGATAGAAAAGCTCACGTCTCATATAGATTTATTTATTTACTGCTTCGGTGGCGCAGCGGTAGCGGTCGTATGCGACTGCTGTTCCTGAGGTCTCGGGCTCGATTCCCGGGTCGGATTAAATTTTTGTATAATCTGCAAATGTTTGTTTCGGAGTTTGGGTGTTTTCTATGTATAATAAGTATGTCTTACAAAAAAAGTGTGAATATAAACTTATATCAGTTATCTAGCACCGATAATATAAGATCTGCTTACTTTGAAACTAGATGGCGTTGTGTTTTAGTTGTTTGAAATATTTATTTATTTATTTATGCGCCAAACGAAATCTCTGTTTATGTACCTATACCGCCAGGGTTCTATTGAGGGTTTGGCTTCATCAAATCCCGAGGCATGTGCCCTCCCTCACTCGCCTGCTTCTCACTCGTCTTGTCTTCATACTATGTCGGTCTCAATAAATATTTAAATTCAAAAGGGCCCACATCACAAGTTACTGGGATCTCTTTTAATTAAACTTGCAACTTTGATCGGGGCTTCAAAACGCCTGCCAGAGTAATGGCAAGCATAACGGAGTAACAACTTGATTAATTTGTTATAACCTAACTTGTCCGGTAAATTAAGTTTGTACTTACAGACTCCATTTTCAGTATGTGTTTTATGATCTCGTGTTTAATTACTTATTATTTTACAAGTAATGTATTGTGTAATTTGGTTTGTAAGCTATCGCAGTGTGGAGTCTCGTTTAAAACTATGGGAATAAAGGCATACTCGTACTTTGGTGGCTAATCTGTTGTTGACGTCAATGAACTAAAATTCTCTAAAATTTGTCGTCTACATACACACCAGTCTATTTTTGGAAATTTAAAAAAAATCTAATTGGTATTTGTATGAAGTAACCAAAGTCACAAGGCATTAATAGGGACCATGGCAATTATAAAGTTTGTTAAATATGGCCAGCAATGAAACGTGTAACATTATAAGCGTTGTTCCAAGAGGGGGAAACAGGAGGGCAGGAGGGCAGGAGGTCGCGAACCTTCCCAACTAACCACATGAAAGGTAGTTTACTGGGCATCCGCAGAGCGGTTTCATTATATTTTTAACTTTATGAAGGCAAGTTCTGTGTAACTGCGTCGGCTGTTTTGTCATACTTTGTGAGGCCGACTTAAGTACTAGTGAACGTATTTACCGCAGTTTGTTTCATGACAGTCGAGAAAGAATTTTGATTGTAGTTCTTTTTATGTTTTATGGTTTCGTTAAATCTAAGCATGAAACGGAATAAATTTAAGAAAGCTTTGAGTTAGAGTATTTGATTTATTACTGACTGCGTTTTCCGCATGTTAGCTACTCATTATTCTTATTCATATTCTTTAAATATGGCAAATAAAATCTAAGTGTCAGACATTTTTTCATCGTAGAGTTACTTAAGCATTTCATAAACCATTTCCATAACCGTTTGAACATCTGCGGTAGAGATCACTGAATGAATCTCTACCGCAGATGCTCAGACTGTAGAATGGTCATCTCATACGTCAGAGTATGACACTCTGACATAATATGGAGATTTATGCTAAATAAATTTGCTCCGCAATCGTAGACTGATTTCATCGTCGAAGCACATTATTACTACTATTGGAGCCTCTAAATTACAAATTTATTTAAGGGGAAAGTGATCAAATCTAATACACAATAAAAAATATTAGTCATAAAAACACGAAATCAACTTTATTGAGGTACGATTTCGTTACAAATAAAGTGAACACTTTGAAATCAGCCCCTTTGGACATTAAAATCAAAGGGACTGATTACTTAAAACTTTTAAATAGGAAGATTCTATCTTGAATTGGTTTAAATATTTTAATAAAATTATATATCTTGGCATATAAATTTCAATTACAAATCTTCTTATTGATATTGATGTACAATTGCGCTAGTAGCGCCACGTGGCGCGATGCCAAAATAAAAGAATGGAAAACGGATGTACAGCTAATTGTTAAAAGAATGCGTTTACATTTCCAAGTCATAAATTTTTAGAACTTAAATATTAATTTTGACATTTATTATTACTTGTTGCAGGTAAGCGCACATACGTCGACAGCAGGCAGGTTTATATTTCATCTTAACCAAAAGTTTAAGACTATTTTTCCGTACCCACGAATGTTTGTTGGCTATGCCTACGTCACGTTCATAAAATTTAATTGTACCGCCTTTACGATGCCATAAAAACGAGGTGGGCTGTAAATAGCAGGCGCCGCCGCGTGACGGTGTAAGTCGCGTAGCATCATAGCGTGTTGATCGCGTGTGCTGTGGCCCGATCGTAAATCGTGGTTCATGCCTTCACATTATTTAACGCGGGCGTCACGCGAGAGCGTGCATGCCCGACGTCATTTGTCGGCACGTTTTTATTTACACCATATATGTAGGCTGCGATATTGCGAAGCATTGCACAGCGTTTGTATCAGTGGCGTGATTACATCTTTGCATTACTTCTGTTCCGTCACGTTTTTCATTTATGATCGCACAGGTTGCCATATTGAGTAACTTTGAAATATATTGGTGAAAACGACGAGTCTAGCCGTGACAGTATCTGCTTAAACATGCCTGCCAGTTTTGCTATCTAGAAAATAATATGTTTTGTTTAAAAAGTTGCAAGAGTTTAAAGTCGTAAAGTTGTCTCCAGATGTAAGTTCTAAGTTTTAAGAAATTGTTAAAACTGAGGACTTTTGTAATCGTTTTAAGTTTTGTTTGGTACACACTACTTACTGTACACTGTTGCAACTTTGTAGTAGTCCTGTTTAAGTATTTTCATAGTAGGATATGAGTTGCTACTCGAATGCTGGTTGGCTAATTATGTTCTGTTCTTTTACTTTGCATTAGTTGTTTTCAGCAGGTACTACACTTTGCCTACTAATGTCGGTATTAATGTTTTTAGGAGTTCCCAATGTTTTTTCTCACAGAGATCTGATATTAACGAGCTGATCAGTGAAAGCAATGATAAAAATAAGTTTCTCCAATTTACTTATAATTAATTTCATAGGAATTCTTGACTTTTAACAGATCACATAAACTGTCATGTTCCGCCACTTTGAAGTTGAACACAAAAGTTACAGTCGCTAGAATATGTGAAACAACATTAACCAAAATACAAAGTAAACGAAATGTCCAAAGTTCATTTAAACTACAGATGTGCTATTAAAATTGTTGGAATATGTTGCATTCGGTTAAAATTAAATCAAATTGTGGCCGCTGGCCTTGGCTACCAGTCGCAGTTCAAATTTTATTTTAGTTAAAATACACCGTGATGTAAGCAAGTCTGATCGTTAAACCCTAATTGTAAAAGTTGAATGGAGGTTTATTATGCGGGCTGGGGGAAATTTGTTAGCAGTTGCAAGCGGAATGAGCTTTACAATTTTAATGTATGTTGATTTCATGTTGATATGGAGCTCAGACAAGTATGTGTTTTTATTATCACCCCTAGCTTTTGTTATGAAATGTAAACGAACAATTTCCGTTTAGTAGCATAAATAACTTTTATCTACTGTGCCTTACACATGCAATGTAAATTTAAAAAAGTATTCATTGCCAATAAACTTGTATCCTCATGTCTTTTCCTGAAAATGATGAACAGGAAGATATTAAAAGCAATCATTTTTCTAACTATAATGTTGGTATCATCATCGTCGGGCCATCGTAGCCCACCTCTGAATAAAAAACCTGGCCTGGTACAACTCCAGCCTAGTATGTTGCCGGTGTAGGTTATTTTTGTCTTTGCTCAGATGGAGGCATTGCGTAAGAAGGCCGGTGGCGACTGGATGCAAAAAACAGCAAATTGTGTTCTGAAGTATATGAGAGGCATAATTTTAGTACATAATATGTTTAAACCAGATAAAACAAATGATCGCGCAGCTTACTATGTAGCTAATCTGATTCGATGTTTAACATGCGTATTTTTTATGGTGTGAGATTCAAGCAAGTAAATGAATCACCTGATAATAATAATAACTCCCATAGCTGCCTGCAACTTAAAATTAAGTGTTTGTGTTACCTTCTTTGAAAAGATTTTTGGAAATTTGGTTACCTTACGCCCTCAGTGAAAAGCCACGAGACAATAGGGTATATGTATGTTTATTTTTATTTCTTAATCTGATTATTTACGTCTCTATATCAAAGAAAAAAAATATAAATAGGCTTGAAAATAATCAGCACTAGTAATTTTTAAAGTCAAATTTAAAACACTGTCTAAATTCGAGCTATTCAAACGACGCCATTTTGCGCGCGCTTTTGACACAGCCAATGACGTCATTGTCATTTTTTGTTTGTTTGCTATCCAGTGTTTCAGTAACTTAATACTTAACAGTTTTAATTGTTACAAAAATAATGGGAGAAGGTAATTTTTTGGTAAAACTTGTTCAGTAGAAATGAACATCTTTTTTTAAAATTAAGTGATATTTAAATTATTACAAACTTTTTGTTTTTATGTAAACACCATATTATAACATTGGCATAATGATACACTAAAAAACACAGTTTAAGTACAGTTGCATTTTACAGAGTGAGAAAACTAAACGAATTTCCACGGCAATATATTGTACCGCTAGTTGTGATGACGCTTTACGCAGATGTAGTTAAACTTCCCAGCAAAACGTCAAATTTAGACCTGGATTTACATGTCTTATTTTACTTTATTTTGTCTAATCTGCTTTAAAACAAGACACTCCTGCATTTTTTGTCACGTAGTGTCAGACAATATATTTTATTTTACAGCACGTTGTCGAGTTTGACTCGTAACTCTAAAAAGTGTCTCTAGATTATGAATTATCATCCATTACTGTTATAATTAGATACCCAAATTTTTGCACCGCCTAATCTTTGATGGCCGTTTATCACACTTCACAACAGTCAAACACAGTATGCATTTCACATATCAAACTAGTTCGTTAGAAAAACAACACGAAACATTGCAGGAGTGTCAAAAACGAAATTGCTTCCTCTCGCTGACAGCCCTTGATGTGCCCAATAATAACTTCAATGCAACTGCAACTACAATACAATTAAACAGAACAGATTAAACTTTCTATTTTAAACGTTAAGGCTTAAAATAGGTTGTGAGTCTTAATAGGCCAGTGGTGACCGCAGTTCCGACTGACAATTCGAGCGGTATCTCTGCCACATTTAGAGCGACGAGCTCAATGTTGGCTCAGTATTGTGAAGTTGGATTTGAGTTTGTAATAACGAATAAACATTTTGTCGACTATTGTGATAATGTTGAGCCGGGATGTATTGTTGGACGCCCTCCACTTGTTTCGTTCAAATATTAAAGGATAAACTGTTGTTATGGCTATATCTCAATAGCTGTTTGAAACCTGTGGCTAAATATTTAGTTACACTTTATGTACTTATGTTTACTTGACTGCCTCGGTGGCACAGTGGTAGCGTGTGCGACTGCTGTCCATGAGGTCTCGGGTTCGAATCCTGAGTCGGACTAAATGTTTGTATGAACTGCAAATATTTGTTTCGGAATTTAGATGTTTTCTATGTATGATATGTATTTATTTACAAAAAAAAGTATTTATGTATTCATATCAGTTGTCTAATACCCATAATACAAGCTCTGCTTAGTTTGGGACAAGATGGCGTTGTGTGTTAGATGTCCGAAATATTTATTATTATTTCTTCAAGGACATGGACAAGGACTGGACGAACGGGTCTAATGGCTCTGGCATAAGTCTTCATTATCTCCTAGTTTTGATTAATTGAGATAAAGTATTGATATCAGAAGCATTATAGTTAAAATTAGTTTAATAAATATGTGAAAAATATGCCCAGAGAAGTGACACGTATATAAACTAATTATAATGTTATATCTACGTACAAATATGCATGCGTATGTAAGACAATATAACAACTTTGGATGAGATATTACAGGAGAGTTGAGTCACGAAATTATTAACAATAACCTCTTGGATTCGTTAAAAACCAAATAAAAGAGTACCTAACTTTACCTTTAGAACGACTCTATTTAAGCTTAGCCCTAATATATAGAAGCATAGAATTTCCAAAACAAACGGTTTTAGAAAGACTAAGAAAGGAAAATATAGGTACCTTCCCTATACACACCCTCTTTGCTGAGGAGAGGCGCATGTGGAAATGTGAACTGTTAAACACACATATTTTAAATAGAGACACCAATAACGTATTGTTTTCATCACATTACAGAAAACACAATTGCTATTTTGAAAAGAAAGCTTTATTCAGCACTGCTACTACCAGATCACGCAAGTGGCAAGTCAAGCGCAACCGTAAATAGCGGGACTTAAGATAAACTCACCGGTATTATAACTTGAGCGATACCATCGCAATGTTAACGAACCAGGTCATACGCTGTAAAACATGGAACATAAAGTTATAAATAATACACGACTCAGGTTTATGTAAGTATAAAAGCGTAAATACTAAAACTCACTTAAGGTATGACTATTGAAGATAACAGTTTAATTTATTCATGTTGTCTAACAAATGTTCTTGAAAATTAAAAGAACTGTTTTTAAAAAATACACTGGTTTATATTTTCGTCCGCGATAGAGAGAAGCGACGTAATGCCATTTGCTGCGATCCTGACATATGGCTCGCACAAGAGTGCTTTTTATGAGATTCTTCTTCAGTTTTCCTGTCTTTAAGATCTGTTACATAAACACATTTTTTATCTGAAATGTCATTAAAAGCCAGGGAAAACTATTATAGTAAATGTAAGAAACGACTCCAAGTTCAAAAGAGAATTATTATACATTTCAACATCTACTAACTCGGGTAGAAGACCCGTAGGAAAAAATCTAATGATATTTTATGTGTAATGTCATATCATAACATCCCTGAAAGATTATTTAAGATAAATAATGAAATCATACACAACCAAAAGGAATTCAGTTTCAGGTCGCCAATGTCGCCAGCCGCCGAGAACCCTTGATTCTATTGTATCTAATTTCCGAAGCATTGCCATTGTAAATAAAAAAATGTGATTTACCATAATCTTCTACGATATAGATACATTCATGAAAAAGTGTATTTAAAAGATAAGAATGTATACTTTATGAGTGCTATTCGTCTTCTTTATTTTTACTTTTGTACGTATGTGAGGGTAGTCGACCCAACGGGGGTTTTATTGTATTACATTTTGTTAATAAGACAAGCTTTGTAAAAAACATTTGTATTCATATACTTTGAAATAATGAAGCATAAGAAATGAGGAGTATAAAAGAAACACCTTTTCTTCTATTCAACTCATTTTTATAAGTACTGAGTAAACTATTTCCGTATAAATCAAATAAATATGATTTTTATTTTCAATAAAAATTTACTCATTGTCGTCTGCATTAATTTTCCTTCTTTACTCATAGTTCTTATTCGTGATACGTTGGGCTATATTGAAGGCACGCAGGTATTGTTTCGTAAGCTGCGAGTGTCTCGCCTAAAATAGGGAACAAAGCACATCAAATTAAGTGAACATTTTACGGTACAATTTTCTTTGTGCCTCCTCGAGCTCCACTGAACCGAAAGGTGGCATTCCGCTCCTTTTGCATCGTCAGCCTGTGTCCTCGACACTTCACGTTTACGTTGCTATCTGCTTAGAAAATTAAGCTTCTGTTTTCCAATGTCCAGTGAATTTATTTTTAAAAGTATGTAGTGAAATTCAGTTAGTTGTGGTTTTACTATAATACGGGTATTATTTTTTTATATTATTTATTAGTTGAGGTATTTTCTGACACTTTTTTTCCATTACAACATATCTTGCGGTACTATGTAAATATTGTACCAAATCATATATCTTTCGCAAACGGGTCCAATGGCACCAAAAACACGTCAATTCATTAATCATGAATTCTTTTGTTAAATTTATTTTAAGTTTATCCGAATTAGTTAAAATAAAATACAAAAAAAATTAAAACCTTTTTCGTAACAGAGTTAAGTGCTTATGAATTATCTCTTTGTTTATGCAGGCAACAAATGGAAATCACTGAATAACTAATTGATGGCTTTAGACATTTTTACAATTCATCTCTTTCTGCAAGTTTTAAAATTGATAAAATTATCTGCAGTAGTTTGTTGAATAAGACAGTTGAATAGCGATCGAGTAGTTGTATATTAAAATCCATTAGATATAATTTGTATAAAATATTGTCTAGTTTAATTGTCATTCAACATTAATTCAGACTTTAATGTTGAGAACAAGGGACACAGACCTTCATTACTTTTAATCTTATTTATAGAATAAAAGGGAGATAAAAATAATATGTTTATTGTGTGACCTTGATTAATAAGATCCATATTGAAATTTATCAAAAAATGTTGCTATACATAACATGATGTTTATTTTAGTATACATAAAATATATATTTAAATATGCTGTAGTATTGCCCGAAGGCTCAGTGGTAACTCAGTAGTTTAACACATTGCAAAGTTAATCAATCGTGGCAGGTCACCCATAGATGGATCTAAGTATATAGAGACACCTCCGTGCCTTGGTGAGCACGTTTAGCTGTCGGTATCGGTTGTCGTACGAACATTTTTTGCAATCGTAACGGGTAGGTGGAAAACTAAAAAGTACACTAGTCAAATTACTAAAGATCTTCGAATTCACCTAGTACCAGGGTTATGGAAATCTGTTAGTATTTTTATCGCGTTTGACTTCAAACTGACCACAATCTAGTTCTAGGAAAAGACTTAGAACTAGATTCCAATAAAGATAAAAACCAAAATAACGGACAAGAACTATAAATATAAGCACAAAAAATATTTTATTTGCTTGCTTTAACTCCATAACATAATATAATTTGAAAATACTGCAACATCCTGTTTTAGTGTTTCACTCATTCTGCATAACTATACTACATATCATAAAGTCATAACATAGTCGGGTAGCATCGGCCGGGACAAGCGGCGAATGGCTTCATAACATAACCTTGGTTTCCTATTGATAGGTATTTTAAGTAAATCGTTGGTACTATCGTGGCAAAATATTGTTTTTGGTTTTTGAGATATTTCTAAATGAATATATGTTCATAGGTGGTGACGAGGTGATCCGACAAAGAACCAGGGTCATCGATGTAGCCCACAGGATTAGCAAGCTGAAGTGGCAGTGGGCTAGCCACATTTGCCGAAGAACCGATAACCGTTGGGGTAAACGAGTTCTTGAGTGGAGACCGCGTCTCGGCAAACGTAGTGTAGGACGTCCACAAGCCAGGTGGAGCGATGATTTGCGCAAGACGGCTGGCAGGAGCTGGATGCGAGAAGCCATAGATCGAACTAAGTGGCGTGAAATTGGAGAGGCCTATGTCCAGCAGTGGACTGCGATAGGCTGATGATGATATGTTCATAGATTGCTCAAAAGTGATTCAACGTCCAGACAAACCTGCCAAGGTTTTTTCTTGTTTTATAGCTAACATCTGAATTGTATATGTTGTATCAATAAATAAAAAAGAAAAAAAGAGTATTATTAGCTAAGCTGAAGTTGTGCTGCGAAGATAGGTCGACTTTACGAAAAGGACTGACAAAGGCAAAGTCCGTTGACTTGCTCGACATAATACTTTAAGATTGATGATAAAAGTTGTAACTATGCGAAACTAAGTCATGGGTCATACTTTCTCTACATTAATTGCAAATATATTAAAGCAAACTTCGTTATTCCAAATACTATTACACATTATACTAGTTTATACCCGCGGCCCCGCCCGCATGTATCTCGGTTATCGCGGCAAATAGTAACCTATGTGTTTTTTTGATATATCAGCTATATTACTGTAAATTTTCATTCAAATCCGTTGAGTTGAGTAAAAACTTTATCTGAAAAAGTAACAAACATCCACCCATACAAACTTTCGGGTTTATAATATTAATAGGATAATTGCTACTCTTGCAATATCTTTCGTTGGTTACTTGAGCCAGCACATTCGTTTCGAAGCATGGCTCTCTCACGGTGGCTAGTAAATTATAATGAAAATATATTTTAACATACTCCAAATATGGCCGCCTGGCCCAAAACTCGGTAGAACTATAGTAACACTTATAGATTTTGTCCTAGTGGTTATATATGTCTGTGAGATTTTTTAGTGAAGATAAATGAGCAGAGTGGTCACCTAATAAAAAGTGACTCTTCCTCGCTGCGGCGTGTTCACATTTTAAACGGTGTGATCGTAGGGCCGTCACTTACGTGGGTGTCCGTGTGCAATATATAAATACCTAATATAGACTTTTGTAAAATGTATTTTCACTCTTACATTCCACTTCAAATAGGTTAAATATTATAATGTTAAATTTAGGTGTTTTCGTGAGTTTCAACACTTTTTTTATGAAGAAGTTTTCTTAAATTTACGTGATTATCCAAATACTATCTTATACGATTGGTAGAAAAATAAAATTTCAAATTAATATCTCCTAAATGCCAGGATATAATATAAGCTTCTACATGAGTTCAAGTCTCTTCGATAGATAAGTTACAATTAAATATTTATTGTATGGAGAATTAACGTGAGAGCCAGCATTCAGAGGGGGAGACAAAAAGTGTTTGAGGCTAGATCGAGATAGCGCGCGGTGACGGCGACGGAACGACGCAAACTACGTCGCATTCAGAGACGGGATCCTTTGTCTGACGCTAAGAAGCGTTACTTTATTTCAGATAAGGGTACGGATAGAGCTGATTCCGAGATTTTGCGGTGACAGTTTTCGGATTACGCTGTTTTGTTCACAGTCACTTTCTCTTCAAGTCGTAACTTCCCTAAGATTAAAATGCAGGTTTCTGATAGAACCTCTTGCTTTATACTGAAAATAATAATTGCCTTTTATTTTTGTAATGCTCCTTTGTAGTATGCTGTTTAATCACCGTTAATGCTATGCTGAGTGCTATGAACCTGTTCTTCACATGGGACAATACTTTATTTAATCCACAAATTTTTATTTGGAGTTGGAGCGTTTTCTGTATCATTTTCATGTATATCTGTAAATCCCCGTGACGCAGGACCTAGTATTCTAACAGAACTTCACCTAGCACAATTTTTTAGTGTGGGAGATGTCTATAAAAATACTAGCTAATGGAATAGACAAGAAATTAACATTACCAGCTATTGCATCAATATTCGACGCAGACAGTAGCAAGTAATAGTTATATTTCTTCTGGTTTGATATAAGCCTACGCCTCTTATTCAACAGACAAGATCACTGATCTCTAGACCAAAAGGCAAGTTAATTTAACTCTTAACAAGTTACTTCATCTGACACGATATGGTTAGCAAACACTCAGGTTGCGTGTGTGGATCATGGCGCTGCGTGCTATCGCCGATCACCGATAAACCTTAACGATCTCATCGCCACGTCATCTTGTGTGGTGCACTGTGGTTTCACATGAACGCCCCGCCAAACTGAGGGATAATATAATACCACTAACAGTTTCTTATTGTTTTTATCAAGTAACTTAACTTTGGTAATTAAGTGCACTTTAGTTAAGAGAATGGTTGCAAAGTTTCCGGCACTATTTTTAAATATAGGAGGCAACATCTTATGTTGGATAGTATATTATCAGTTTTAATTAAGAAATCTTGAAAATCAACTTTATGTTACTACCTATTATCATATCATAATAAAACTTTGTAGGTACGTTTAGTTTAAAGGACAAAATAGTAATTTAAGAACTTTGATTTAGGATAAAGACACATAGACTCTGTTTAACTCGGTTTTTTATCACTGATTTAAGACTAACTCATTTTTAAATCATTACATTTCATAACAAAATTCAAATATTCAGACCACAAATTCGACTGCCGTATAGAAAAGTCTTATAAGTGATTGCAGTAAATATAGCATGAAATATGTTCACACGCTTGTGGCTTCAAAGCGACACAAGTTGAAGTGTAACTTTGAAACATTGCAACTTGAACAACACTAGTTCTAAACTGTTAGGGATGCAAATTATTTCTCTGTCAGTTATTCACAAGGTGATGCGGACATAATCTGTTTTAGAAAAACATCAAAGTAAAAGAAAATTTGTGAAATAAGACCCTGTAATTTTTCATTACACATATTTTTTAAATGTAATAGCTGCGACAATCTAAGAGCGGCGGTCACCATCCTCGTTGTGAACATAGACAACGAAGCATGGTTACTCACACTATGGCGCAATGATATGAATATATATTATATTCATATATTTTATTTATTTATATTGTAAAATACATAATTAGAGCCCTAAAGGTTTAAAAGTTGAAAAAGTAAAAACAAATAATTCCTGCTATAAAGGGTGATTTTCGCCGATGAGAGACTTCTAACTATCTTTAACTTATTACTGTTAGCAATAAATTGAAATAACACATGTTTATAAACACATTGTATTAATTGAACATCTACATATCGGAACTATGTACCATGTTTTTTTGCCACGAGTGATAAGTTACTCAGAGTTGTGTTCTTGTTAGTGTCTTTCATAATAGACTGAATGTATCAATCTATACACGAGCCCTATGTAATGTATAGATAGACTTATCGATACATCCGTTGAGGACATGATTCGTGTACAATCCCACCCTCCCCTGTGCAAACAAGAGATATGTGATATATACGTAGCCATCGGGGCCAGGACTGCCCTCATCTTTGATCTGATAATATTGTAGGAATTCTTTATCGTAAAAGAGTATTGCTATAAATAAGAAACCCTTTTCTTATCCTTCTCTGAACTCCTAAATAAACATGCCGATTTTGATGTGTTTCTTTAATAAAATTTAAGACAATATAGGTATAGATAGAGTCTGTTGTGTGAAAGAAAGACCCCCACGGCAAACCCCCATTTATGGACATTTGCATCTTATGAGTTACAAGTATAGCCGCCCTATATGTATGTATATGGGGCGGCGGTACTTGTAAGCTGCGTATAAGTCTTCAATCAGTTTCTTATGATACGTAATGATATCGAGTTATTGCCTTCCTCAGTGAAATATGGCCACATATTTGCTTATACTCATTCAAGTTGAGAAATTATTTATCTTCGTTACACTTTCCAACTAGCGATTCAGGGCTACTTCCTCCTTAGAAACCGTCAAAAATTTAAGATTTCGAGTTTCAAGATAACATGACACTTCGTCGTCATGCTTGCCGAATCTTTGGCAACTGCCTCGGTGGCGCAGTGGTAGCGTATGCGACTGCTGTACTAGAGGCCTCGGGTTCGATTCTTGAGTCGAATCAAATGTTTGTATTCCATTTGTTTCGGAGTTTGGGTGTTTTTCTATGTATAATATATATGTATTTATAAAAAGAAGTCAAAAATCAGTTGTCTAGTACTCATAGTACAAGCTCCGCTTAGTTTGGGACTAGATGGCGTTGTGTGATAAAATGTCCGAAAATGTCCGAAAAAAATATTTAAAAAAATATATCATTAAAAACTCATCGTTACAAAATAAATATTCATTAATATAGCTACTCTATGAGAAAACAAGTATCCCTTGAATTAATTCTGCCAATGAACATAATTAATAAACTCTAAATAAATAACTGGAGAGAAAACAAATACCTTGAATCGCCGTCTGAAATTCATAAAGCGACGCTACCTATTTAGTTCAAAGTATTACTTATTTCGCAAATGCTAAGATATTTTATACTTGAGTAAATATAAATAAAGGCTAAGCTAATATTTTCTTAGCAAAAAGTCGTAAACGTTTATTTTACGACGTAATACTTGTGTGAACAGATAAGCTACTGGTCTATCTTGTTTTTGTTGCATAAATATTTATGGATTTGGTAAATACAATCATATCACCTAGTACGTTGACGTTATAATTTAGAAGACCGACTAGACAATACAACATTTTGAGAAAAACAAAAACGGATTTCAAGGATAGGACCAAAATGAAACGGATCCACAAGGAAAGTATTAGCTTTCAAAGAAAAAAGAATCATTGGAATCGGTTGGCGTGATATTGTATTATTCGTCTATTTGTCGCGCACATACTTAATACAAATTGAAGAAAGACAAATTAAAATAGGACCAAACGAAAAGCACCAGCTTTCATTTGAAAAAAAGAATCATCAAAATTGGTTCATTCAGTCGATATTTTTGAGGTAACGAACATAAAAAAAACTGACAAATTGATAACCTTCTCCTTTTTTTGAATTCGGTTAGTAAAATGATCGTTACAGCTGTTTATAATTGTCTATTTTTGGACATAGACCTCTCTTCAGGTATAACATTTAGGCTTTCTATACCACACTGGTTAGACAAGTTTTGTTGGTTAAGGGTTTATTTTAAATTTTCTTCGCTTTACGGTGCTGTTGTTATTGTAATGTTTTCCCTTAGACTCTTACGATACTCAAGGGAGCAACAGTAACACATGGATAGATTACACAGAATTTTGAGTGAATAATATCTTTGTCGCCTGCAATAACAATAAAAACAAGGGCTTTAAAGTCAATGGGTCCCATCGAATTGTATATGAATTGATAGCTTTCGAAATTACTCTCCGGAGAGAAGAGAAGGGTGAGAAGTTTTGTTTAGATCAAAATGTTACTGCTTTTGTACTGGCTGTAGAATAAAGTGTATATTTCATCATTTTTTAAGTACTTTTGTGTTTTTGGATTTGTCTTCGTACGAAATATGTTTCATAATTTAAAAAATAATATTCACCAATACCTTAGATAATAGAATATTTCAAAAACCTAATCTCCTCATTTATTGACTGTCAGGAGGAACGAAGTTCACTGTGTTAGCTAGTCAATAATATCTATATTTATTTTAAAATCAAACTCAAAGTACAAGTGCGCTTACTTCACTATTTTTATTAAATTTACACCTGAACCGTATCGCCTTATGGCATTTTCAAATTTAAACTACTTATTATGGAAACTTTAAACTACTTATAGAATAGCATGGGAGAGTTAGTGTTATATATTATGTAATTAGGTTATACCTATATAGATTTACTCCAAGGAACACGATATTTAAAAAAAAACTTTGTTATTGAAGTCGATTTAAAAATAAATATTCCTTTCAATTATTAAACGATAATATTCAACAATGATGGACGTAAATATTATTTTCACAATAAAATGTACATAAAATATATTTGATAAGCAATTCAAATTGACATATCTAGTATTACAATGAATCATTTATTTACACATTATAGGACGGACGTTGCGCGCGCCGGAACTTGCGGAAATTACAGCTAGTTTGTCACGTGACAGGGACGTGACGGCTATGGAGGCAAATCGGCGATTGATAAAATATTATATTATCATTCCACTGTTATATTTTCTATGTGTCCAAGTGTCTATCATTAATTATAGTATAATATAAAAATATATAATTATAGTAAATAGTTTGAGCTAAGTGTCGATAGATGGCGTGGTCAGTATTTTCTGAATCGCGCTTACATTGTTAGCCGAGTCGTCTATTTAAACTTGTCGAACATTTACACGTAAAAGATACCACACTCAACAAACATTTAGTACAGTTCTAGAGTTTCATTGTGCATCACACTTTGCAGACTCTTGGGTTCGTATTCATGGTCCCTCGATAGCCGGATTTGGTGTGAAGGTGTTTTATGTAGACTTCAAGTGGTGGTAGTGAGGTCCACCCGATCGTTAGGACTGGACAGTGGATTGCTGTCCGGAGCAAAGGCCAAAGCGGCGCATCGAGACTTGTAACGTCATAACCGCGACGTCGGAAACGTGGAGGATCCGGGAAGAAGCCGAGGGTTGCAGAATCAACGGCTGGAGTATGCGGTTGTCAACGTTAACGGCAGATGGCCTATTCGTACTAAAAATTCTCTTATTAAGAGACCAGTGTCAAAGTTGTGTGTACTTCCTGTAACTGAGTAGCTTAGTAGTTTTATTTTAATATAAATTGTAAAAGGTATACCTTAGGATGATGATATTATTAGGTTTATTATATTTGTAATAAGTAGATTTAAGTGATTAAGATTTGTGTGTATAGATATAAGTTTCCATTGGTTATTATTGTTTCTTTGGTTATTTTTAGTATGTAGGTACTGCCACCAGCCACAAATGAAATGTAGAAATTGTGGTGATTCTAATTCATAACTATGTATCGTGGCCCATATTACATGGTGGGCGGCTATGTTTAGAAGGACATTGAGCAACATGTCCTTGGTTGGCGGTATGTCCAAGTGTCCATTATTAATTGTAAATAGTTTGAGCTAAGTGTCGATAGATGGCGTGGTCAGTACTTTTTGAATCGCGCTTACATTGTTAGCCGAGACGTCTATTTAAACTTGTCGAACATTTACACGTGGACGATTCCACACCCAATAAACATTTAGTACAGTGTTCTAGTGTTTTATTGCGGATCACACCTGGCAGACCCTTGGAGTCGAATTCGCTATGTTTCATGCACCGGCTGGCAATGAGTAATATCATAAAACATGAAGTTTTGTGAGATTTGCATTTTAATCTTTACAAAACCAAAAAAAAAAACTGAAATTATATCTTTATCCATTACAAAATTTTCTAAGTAAGTGCAATATCAAATGTACTGCTGACCTAAGTTTAAATTATTTATCAAACATTTTCCTCCATTTAACGGTTGTATAATAAAATATTTTAAGGACGTCATTAATATCGTTGTTTTTAAACAAAAATCATGGTTAAAAATGAATATCGAAAGTCGAGAAAAGCTGATACATTTATGCGTAATAATAATAATTCACATTTATATGTATACAAGCTCTCACCATATATCCACCAGTCATATATTCAAGCAGTGTACAAAAGTTAGAGTGTACATAAAATATTTAAATTCATACATTACGCACTGACTATAAATATTCCGGCTTATTATCATTGTCTGGGCGCTATTACGTTCACTATTAAGCCGGGGTCTGCTTTTATGTACGAAATATATTACTGTGTGTTAACTTGTTGCCACCTTCCGTAGGCTTACTTTTGTTGTATGCGGTTTTTCTTTGTAAAAGTCGGGGTGCTGCGTTAATCCTACGTGAAAATTTAGCGTATGTTGCTTTGAAATGTTTATTTCATGATTTTTGTAACTTTTATAGCTTTGTTAATTTATGGTTTTATGTTAAAATACAATACTGCTCAACTGAGAACGTATATATCTACAGCAGAGGAAATTTATAACGTTTAGAGTAGATGCACAGTGTCGAAAATCTGCGGTATACTTTTTCTATGAAACAAGCTCAAGTTTTCATCAGACATACTTTGCATGTCATGTATTTTGGACGCTGAAGTAGGCAATTTATGAAATAACCCTCTAATTTTCAAGTTACTCTACCTTGTGGTCATATTTAAACGGAAATTTATAACTTCTTAGACCGATAGTTTCTTTACTATAATCAGTCTGCCGAAAAATTTGAAATGTTACATTAAAAATCTCTAAAAATTAATTATTAATAATCATCATCATCATCAGCCTATCGTAGTCCACTGCTGACATAGGTCTCTCCAATTTCACGCCACTTAGCTCGATCTATGGCTTCTCGCATCCAGCTCCTGCCAGCTGTCCCGCGCAAATCATCGCTCCACCTGGCCTGTGGACGTCCTACACTACGTTTGCCGAGACGCGGTCTCCACTCAAAATCTCGTTTACCCCAACGGTTATCAGTTCTTCGGCAAATGTGGCCAGCCCACTGCCACTAGTTTTTTTGCCTCATGATGAGGTGGTGATTACCGCTGCCCACGGATACTCGCAACACCAGAGGCGTCACAAGTGTGTTGACGGTCTTTGTTGGATGGGGAGAGATTAGGGTATGTACTTCTGGTATTCTCACTCACTCGGTGAAATACCGCAGGCGCTGTTTCATACTGTGGTTTTCTGTGAAGCCGTGGCATCACTTCGGTCGAGCCGGCTATTTACTGCCGAAGCGTGGCTCTTCCACGGTAATATTCAAATAGAAATGTCATGAAAATATCACACTCCTACAAGAAACTGTTAAAATAAATGTCATGAATCAGAAGAAATAATTTTTAATAATTGTTTAATATGCTAGCTTTTTTTGTTGTTATTATATTTGAAATTTCACCGAAGTCGACATAAAACTATCCAAATATATTATCTATGTATTTAATTGATTGATTGGTTATATATATCTTTTATTATTCCTTACTTTTGATTTAATTTCAGTCTATATTGCTCACCAGGATTAGGATATTTTAAAAAACAATAGAATACGAAAATACGAATACAGGCGCAGCCTATGAATATGAAACCACGCACAATGAAAAGTATTTTCTCATGTGAATGTCTCTGACAAAATAAAGAATGCCTTCAAAGATCTTGGCAGCAGACTATTTACGAACAATCTTATTTAAGAGCGTACTCGCGACACTTCTGGTTGCGAATATCTATGGTCGGCGATAATCACACACACACTATCAGGCGATAAGTCTGTTCGTTTATCTCTATTCCATAAAAAAAAACTCAGATACAGCTTACTTAAGTCTTAAAATCTTTTCAAAAACGGTTATGATGTAGGCTTTAATGATTAGTATCGATGCATAGTTAGAATTCCTTTCTTTTTGATTACACTCGATAAATAAAAACCTTAATATTACTTAAATGTTCAGTAGTAATCACAGTAAATTGTGTTGAGATTCAATCAAAAACTCTTTATTACGATATTAAATCAGTACTATTCATATAGTGATAAAATTTTAAACTAAACTGACGCCAGCCCCTTGCTTCACTGTCTGTTAAAATTTCGATAACC
Organism: Hyphantria cunea; assembly: GCA_003709505.1. Taxonomy (NCBI): domain Eukaryota; kingdom Metazoa; phylum Arthropoda; class Insecta; order Lepidoptera; family Erebidae; genus Hyphantria; species Hyphantria cunea. The sequence continues at coordinate 393,852 of PKRV01004259.1, read as the reverse complement.
TATGGAGCTTAAATTTATGTCAAAATGAAATATTTTTGTTCTCTTCTCCTCATAAGTTAGGACATCCATACTTATATAGTTTCAGTTCAACCATCTTCACTTTGACAGTTATACGACGAAACTTCCTTTATGATTATCGCATCGAGGCTGTTTTATTGAGATGTTTTTAATGTAAAATCATGTTTTACAGAGGCAGGAAATAAAGGGGAACATAGAGAGTATCAAACTTTTTGTCATTACTTGATTAGAGTTTCATTTTAACAGTTGATCAAGTTTTTGCTATCCTGAAAACGAGAATTGAAACGAAAAAGAGACCTTGGATGAAGAAACGAGAAAACACTATAATTATGAGTAACTTTTACAAAATGGTGGGGTTTTTGCTGAAAACTGACAAAAGTTTCGCAAATCAGTTCAGAAAATGTTGAAACATCATTGAAGTATTTTAATATCAGGAGATATTAAACCTTAAACCATCTTTGTGCATAAGCTTTTTTAAGATTATCTAGAAGAAACGATTTTGAAAAATGATTTAAATGAAAACACGTTCTTCTTTCAAATTTATGTATTTTGCCCGCTCACACCGATATCGATGATAGTTTTTCTTGTCAATATATCATATAAAACTCACTAAATACTTAAGCTTGCTATTCGTAAAAGATTTTTCAAAATCGGTTCAGTAGATCCAGAGATTAGCCCCTGCCAACTCACAAACTTTTCCTATTTATGTATTTAAAAATTATGAGTCAACAACTACAATTAAATTACCCATAAACTCAACCCTAATACAATCGAAACGTGAATAACAAAAAAGACGATCCCAAACAACTGTACAGCAACAATTTGCGAGAAACAGCGCATATAATATCAAAACATTTCCACTAACACAGAAACCATAATATTTATGCGAAAAGTATGTATTAACTAATTTGTTCCCGCCGTTCTGCCAATCCAGAAGATTTATATTTGCCTAGTTTAGTTTTACTGCCGCAGTGTATGGAAACCTTTGGATAAATGAATAATATGATCAACATGACTATATTTCTTGGGGTCGATTTATGAGAGGGCTGGATGAAATATCAAGAGTATATATTTGCATTCAGGAGAAAATATTTGCATTATGACTCGTGTGAAAGTATTTTTAAAGGGATTCTCCTTTTCAACCATAATATGCTGATATCTACCAACTATGTGGCACATGGTGAATAAATATTTTTAAAAGACCCGGGATCATAGTGGGAAGGAAACACGTGCGCTGGTTGTGAGTTCCAGGTTTTGACCGCTCGGCACAGGAAGGAAGCACCGAAGCGATGAGTACGAGAATGTATATCTTCCACTTTAAAGCGGTTATAGCCAGTATAATGCCGGCACGTGTTGTTCTGTAGAGGAAGGGGGAGGGGGACCAGTTGGAAGAGCTCACAGAATACTCCATGGTAAAGGCGATAGAGGTCTGCCAAGGAGGCGATATCTCTACGCAGCAGCAGCAGTAATTAATTGTATAAAAGACCTCTATGTTTTCATTTACGTAATTTTGTATGAGTTGAGTTAATTATTTTCGTTATTTATTTTAAACATCTATGAATTTGTGTTTTTGTAGCAGAAATAGCTATGTAGCGATAAGGCCGCCATCTATACTTGTTAATTATATCGTTGTTAATTATATTTAACTCATAAATATAACTGTATCAATTGGTGTACAATAAAGTTTATTCTATTCTATTCTTAGTACATTTCAAATATTTGCTACATAAAATCTAAATCATGGATATTTACATAGTGAATGATTTCACAAAACTATCATTTTTGGAATGATTACTGTATTTTAGTTGCTCTAGTCTATTTCCTGTGTTAATCATTATAGGTTTCACGTTTTGTTAAGATGAATTATCTTCTCGTCATAATAAGTTAATAAACCTTTAGAATATTTAATTATTAAATAACATCATTGGAAAAAATAGTTCAAAAAATCGCCCAAGCTGGTAAAAATGGACCCCGATATCTGTTAGTTTACCTAGCATAAGCTCGAAAATTTAAATGCTCCTGCATTATTTGCATGCACTTGGAGACGTTAATACCAGTTACAATATACAGTACTTACGGATGGGGTTGTGGCTGACAGCTGCTTTTTGGAGATTTGGGCATGAATCCTTTAAGAATAAATGTAAATATCTTGTAAATTTTATGTGAGAGAGCAGATTCACTGTTAATATTGGAGGGATGACTGTACATTGTCGCGAGTTTTTATCATATTTTTATGTCCAATAATTGAAAAAAATATCAATTTCTTTAATTCTTATTGGTATATTGCTAGTGAACTAATGATAAGACATCTGCATATCTGCACGTGGTATCACCAGTTGAGCCTAGCTCGCAAGCATGGCTTACCCCGAAAATATTCGAGTATTTATGCATATATATTATTGATACATTTTTTAGGTTATGTTTCCGTTCTAATTAAGTGAAATCTCCTCTTTAGATTGAAATAAATGTGAAGCAAACTAGAACTCTATACCGTTTTCTAATTACATACATCGGAAGTTTCGTCCTCCCCGCAAGAGGGTGTGACTCAAAGGCTTCAGCGGAGTTAACGTTCAAGTTATTCGAGTCACAGCGAGGCTATTCGACGCTACACCAAAGGCTCTGATGTTTATTCATTACTGATTAAATTTACTCCCCGTCTACAGCCACTTCTTTATACCTTTGTGACTTACTTCTAGAGTAATGTCTAATGCTATAATAAAAGAATTAATACGAACACATCACGATGAGAAGCGTATAATTTTAATAAATACCGTTATAAAATGCATGTAGGAGGTACTACTGATCGTCGCTTTACACGTAGAATGTTTATTTCGGCAAATAAATGGCGTATATTAAAACCAGGATATTGTTCAGATACTTGCCGTAATACTTCACTTGCGTATGATTTGACTACAGTCGTTGGGATTACAGTTTCGTGGACCCTTTTATATAAAAGAGTAAGTTACAGGGGTAGTCCAAACTATAGCTATTACAAAAAGGCTGACTTCAAAAAATATAAAAAGATACATTATAATATTACATATATATATACATATGTACAATTTTTTGCGTTGTATTGTACACAATATTTTCAATAAAACAGTGAAATAAGTTCCTTGGGCGACTTAAAACTATTATTTTGCAATAGGAATGCTCTCAGGATTATGATGTTACTTATACATTTAATATTGATATCAAAAGGAAAACCTTTTTATCAACATTATCTTAGAAAAGAAAATGCATTTTCTTCTATATTTCTTAAGACACAACAGATTTTTTAATTTTTTTTTTAAGTAATGTGAAAAACGTTACTGAAGGCCCTCTTGATCGAGGCGCTGGGCTTGCGGGTGGCCCTGGATAAGACGGAGGCCCTATTGTTCCATGAGCCCCGTCGTGGGCCGCCCCCCGGCGCCTCCATAGTGGTCAACCCAGTCCTTGTACCAGTTCGGGCCCAGATGAGGCATCTGGGCCTGATCCTCGACGGTAGGTGACTCTTCGACGAGCACTTCCGACAGCTTGCTCTCAAGCTGGTCGACACTGCCTCCGCCCTAGGTCGACTTTTGCCCAATCAGGGTGGAGCCAGTGTCGCAACGAGAAGCCTCTTCGCGGGGATTGTCCGGTCGATGGGGCTGTACGGCGCACCGATGCGGGTGTCGGCTCTGGCCGCCCAGAATAAGGCGCGCCTCTGGCGCCCTCAGAGGGTATTGGCCGTCAGAGCCATACGCAGATACCGCACGGTGTTGACTGAGGCGGCGTGCGCCTTGGCCGGTTCACCACCGTGGGATTTGGAAGCGGAAGACCTCGCCGAAGTTTATCGACGGGTGGCTGAATTCCGGGCGGAGAGTGGCGTTCGCCCTCCGCCCGAAGAGGTACGCGAGTGGACTGAAGCCGCCCGTCGAGCCACGATGGCTCGTTGGTCTTTGCGGCTGGAGGCTCCACGTGCTGGCTTCGCCACCGTGAAGGCGCNTGGCCGTCAGAGCCATACGCAGATACCGCACGGTGTTGACTGAGGCGGCGTGCGCCTTGGCCGGTTCACCACCGTGGGATTTGGAAGCGGAAGACCTCGCCGAAGTTTATCGACGGGTGGCTGAATTCCGGGCGGAGAGTGGCGTTCGCCCTCCGCCCGAAGAGGTACGCGAGTGGACTGAAGCCGCCCGTCGAGCCACGATGGCTCGTTGGTCTTTGCGGCTGGAGGCTCCACGTGCTGGCTTCGCCACCGTGAAGGCGCTCCAGCGGGTCATCCTCGAGTGGGCAGGGCGGCAGCACGGGACCCTTTCCTTCCGATTGACGCAGATGCTTTCCGGGCACGGTTGCTACGGGAAGTACCTGCACTCGGTCGCCAGGAGGGAATAAGTCCCGCCTACCACCATTGCAACTGCAGTGAGGACTCGGCCCAGCACACGCTGGCGGTGTGCCCCGCTTGGGCGCCGCAGCGCCAAGCCCTTACTGCAGTCATCAGAGGAAATCTCTCGCTGCCGGCCGTCGTACGCTCCATGGCCGGTGGCGAGAGCAGTTTTACCGCGGTCGCGACCTTCTGCGAGGAACTCATCTCGCAGAAGGAGGCAGCGGAGAAGGCCCGGGAAGACGACCTCCACTCGGACCCGATCCGTCACCGGCGAACCGGGCGGCGGAGGCGCGCCTATCAGCGCTTCATGCCACCCTGAGTGTGGCCGCAGATGGTCGGGACGGGTTTTCCCCTCCATCCGCTTGACAGGCCAGCCGCGAGGGGGCGACGATACGCGTGTGCCGTACGTCACCTAAATTGAGAGTTTTCCATCAGACGAATGTGCCCGCTTCAGTGCGGGCAGGCGCTGGGAGGGGTTCGGATGGCGTAAGAAAGCGGTTCCCGGATCTCTCCCGTCTCAGGCGCAGAGTGGCACACCGTGTGGTTTTAGTCGGTTCGATTCCGAGACACCGCCTTGCCGCAAACCCCGGTGGGGTGAAGGCCCGAGGGTTTCCAAAAGTAAAAAAAAAGGCCCTCTTCCCCTTTATTATTTTCACAATGTAAACTTTTAATTTTTCCACCTAATCTTTTCACAAATTAAAAGTTTACTTTATGGAAAGAATTATGTGAAAAGTACCTTCCAAGTGTTATTATGTCCTCACCTTTATTTTTTTATAGAATATGGGGCAAACGAGCAGACGTATCGCCTGAAAGTTTGCAATTACCGTCGACCATGGATACACAAGAGAAGTCACTGCGTACACATGCAGCGTAAGAACTGTTTCACACCGGTTTTCTGGGAGGCCGTGGTCGTCACTTCAGCAGAGTCGGCCCATTCGTGGCGAAGCATGGTTCTCCCTTCCTACTCCTTTATTATTATCTTACATGTAATCTTGACTCTTAAATAAATAAATAAATATTTTTTGGACACTCAACGCCATCTAGTTCCAAACTAAGCAGAGCTTGTACTACGGGTACTAGACAATTGATATTTGAATGAATTCAACACGTTCAATTAGTAAATTTTATCGATTATGGACCTGATGCTAAAAGAGCTGTTTTATTTACCTAAATACAAGCTTAAGTTGAAAAATTAATTTTACTAACTTCAAGATCCTTTAAGAAAGGATTAAATATTTGGAATTGCAAAAAAATACTTGGTAGCGAAATTCAAAGGGTTACAATGCGTTTGTATCTTTGAGCTGTACTTGTCTGTGGGCTACGGTAGTAATTTATCATTGGATTATCCGGTTTCTTGTTTTGTAGAGCAGGATACAACATATAAAAAAGCCTATCCAATCGGCAGTAAACTGAGAAAAAAAATACATTGCTGAAATATAAACGACATCAAACATCACGGGAAAAATACAGTCTAACTCAAAATATTAAACGTAACACTGTAGCAATTCCAGAGCAGTGGGTTCAAAAGCAGCGGTTGCTATCGGACATACGCAAATACATATAAAGCGACACGCAGTAATAAAAAGTAAAGGGCGATAAAAATAAAAGGTGGATTTAACCCTCGGCGCCCGCTCAGGCTCCGCCAATTTTATATCTTCGGCGGTAAAAAGATATTTGCGTCGTTCCAACACGTGCTAAACTCCAAGGCTGAGTGGCAATTGCCTTGATCCTGATGCTTCATGTGTAATGTAAACTGTATTTCTTCATCATCGTTTAAAGGCATAGTACGCACTAACGTTATTGTTTATTAATGATAGTCTACCCGAAGTACGTGATCAGGGTTGCTACTAAAGAACCTTACTGTGTTAAGTTTGATTTATAAATATTTTAAAAGTCTATAACATGATCTAGTTGTTTCTTCTTCTGTCTTAGGAGTGGTCTATACCCAGCAGTAGGCTATTAAAGAATAATCATTTCAGAACATCCAAAGGAATGTGAGAATCCTACTAAAATTCCAGAGACAAATTTGATCAATAGTTATTGAATCCAATATGACTTGTTTAAAATTTTATAAAATATTTTGCAAATGATTCCTTTCTTTGAGAAAAGAAACCACATATAATGAAGCAAAAACGGAAGAAGGTGAAAGGAAAACTCTGTCACCCACGATACAAACTTTACGTTGAAAGGTTTGAAACTGTTATTCATAATATTTTTGTAATTGTAACTTGTACGATTTCTTCAAAAGTTTTTTAAAGCTTCTTGTAACAAAGCTGAACTTCATTGAAAAAAAACATATTTTTCTTAAATTTAATAATACAATATTTATCAAATTGATCAAAACTTCAATTTGTATCAGAATTATACATAAACTGACTTAAGATTCCAAAATACAAGAACTATTCAATATGTTTTTGTCTCCTATCATTAAAAAATGCATATAATGGTGGGAAGTTCGTTCTACAAAGCTGTAGTCATTATCTGTGGGGCTTAAAGGTTATAATATATGATGATGATATTCCCGTTAATAGTGTGAAATTGTTACAATAATCGAGTTAGAACTAATTTCAGAAAATATTTTAAAAGGTTTAAAAGTTTTCACAAAAAGTCGATAAATTTACATTGAGTGGAAATTGACCCTGAACAGTTGATAATAAGGTTTTCATAGCTAATGGTTCATTGTGTGTATTACAAATTGATACATATAACGGAAAGGATAAAGAACGATATTGGATTTCTTAACTAAGGTTGGTTTGGATATCCAACCGACCAATATAAATTGTACGGTATCCCGTTATACCATTTATACCGATATACCATTTATATTTTTACAATCCATAGTTATACCACATCTTATGCAATAAATTGTATTTTATTCTATTCTATTTTCATTCAAATATTTCCTACATTCTTTCATATCTGAATGTTTATGTTATTTATAGTTTTTCTTTAAGCAACTTTCGCTGAAACCAAATCCTCTTTAAAAGAATTACCTGTATTAACTAAACGTAGCTCTTGTCCCACATCGAAGCCGGGATCGACCTCCAGCCATGTATTAATAATGACATAATAGGATTATCAGCGTACCCTTCATGCGTTAACGCTTTTGAAGTTTTGTTCCTTTATTTGTCGAGCATGTTGTTCATCAACAGTATTAAAATTTGGAGACCTGGTCAAGAATTTTTAAATAAATATCAATTTACAACACATTCGAAATGTTGTATAAGAATATCTCACATCACAATACTATCACCTATATACACATATCTTTTCTACTGAAAGCTAATAAGCTAATAAATATTAGTTTCTTTAATGGAATAGTGGTCAAACGAGCAGACGTACCGCCTGATGGTTAGCAATTATCGCCACCAATGGACACATGCAACACCAGAAGCGGTACAAGTGCGTTGAGGGCCTTTGGGATGTGGAGAAGCGGGGAGGGGAGGGGTTAGGGTCAAGAATTATTACAATAAATAGCCGTATCGCACTTTGATACACATATTGTGTAGCACAATCAGTTACAAATACTTCCTAATCAACAAAGGTTTTAAGCGTAGGCTCGAATGACTATTGATTAAATATAAACGAATGGGCTGAGTGCGGAGACCGTATCAAATGGCAAACAATTTTCAGTGTTATTGTCTGAAAGCGATGGGCGACGGCGCCGGGCGTATTCGTGTTAAGCACTGGATATTTTGGCTATTACCTTATGTTGCGTGGGACGAATTACAAACTGTAGATTTTTTGGGTCGATTTTTTTATGCTTGACCCTAAGGGATTTAGAGTAAAATCCTTTTAATTAGGATCTGCTTCTAATATTGAAGGGACCTAATGCATGTTTTTACCCAAGAAATTTTCTTTTAGCAAGAAAATAATTTAAATTCTAACAGGTTGATGTTCTTAATTAGTACTTTAGTCTAAAGTAGTAAGTATCTATTAAAAGTGTTTTCGTTTTTAGACTACTTGTTACTTAAATATAGTTTAGCCATGTACGCCACAAGACTTGCCGATTTCTTTTAAAAATGTTTATGTGTAATATACACTTCCGTGCAGTAAAAGTATTATTGGAATATTCTAAAAAAATAATAATTTAGTAATATTTTAAAATAAATTTAGTAATGCGTAACAAAAAAACACAGATTCCGTTCCAAAGATACAGGCTGCAATCCAAACTAGGCTATAGCTTGTATTTTAAGAAAAACGTGTTGTATCGCTGTGTATGTGTCATTTTAGAATCAGAGAAATAAGTTTACATTATACACTAAATACCTTTAAGTAAGTAAACTAATATTTTAAACTTCCAATTAATATAACAATTCAATTGTATGTAGAGAAGGTTTACCGAACTGTTTTAACTCGTAGAATTATAAAAACAGCTATTATTCAACTGTCATCAGTAAAGTAATCGTTTTAGTCTCTCATTCCCTTAAGGGACACAAGAAAATCATAACGTTTTAGGCTTATCACATTAAGTAATACTCGTGCAACAGAATTTTAGAGCTATTTATTTCAATTCTTATGTGTGTAGTTGTGACAGCAACATTAAATTTAAAGTCTCTGTATTTTCATTTAATTTAATAATATAAGTAACTAGTTATAAAGATTCCCATTTAACGATTTTGATGAGAATATAAAGCACCTACCAGTAAAGTGTTATCTCCTCTCGAGCACACCTATTTTAGAAGATACAACAAACACTCTAACATTCAAAATGAACACAATGAAGGATTCATTTGCTACAATTATGGCTGGTATTGAGGAGCGCATGGCTACCTTGGAGTTGGAGCTGAAGAGGCCTGCTAAAAGCACTAGCTCACCAACCCTGGCGACGCTTGCATTGGATTTTGAGGGTTTCAAAGCCTTTGTTATGAGTACCATTTCTGGCTTTCGGTGTCAAATTGAGCTTTTGGCTCATTAGGTGGTCACCATGGAGATGCGTACGCGGCGTAAAATGTTACTATTGCATGGAATACCCGAGGACCCGAGAATGTCAGTTATCTCGACATCACAGAGGAGGAACTCGACAAACTTGAGCGCCTTCAAAATTTTTGCATTAGATTTATATTTGGATTGCGCAAATATGGTCATGTTTCTGAATTTCGCAATCAGCTTAAGTGGCTCCCGATTCGCCTTCGACGGAATGCTCATATTCTTTCCATACTTTATGGTGTTCTATTTCATCCGTTTACTCCACCTTAATTAAAGGAGCGCTTTGTTTTCCTCAGTGACACACATCTGAAATCCCTGAGGTCATCTGAATCTCTGGAACTGGCAGTACCAACTCATATTACAAGATTCTACAATAAGTCCTTTACGGTACAGGCTGTCCGATTGTGGAATGCTTTGCCGATGACTATAGGGCGAGCCAAATCTTTGTCGGTATTTAAAAAAATGGTCGAAGAAATGTAAATATGTAATTTGTGTGTATGTCGCTGTTTTATTTATTAGTGTTAGCATGTATTATAATATGTGATTTTTATAGAATTCACTTTTAACCTTTACATTTTTTTTATGCTTCTTTTTTCTCTTTTCGCACCTAACTACCCATAGATTCGTATTTGTTTTTTTTTTATAATATTTTTTTTTCCTATCCCAAGGTTGTCTGGAAGAAATTGCTTTTTAGCGATAAGGCCGCCATTTGTACACAGTAATTCAATTGATGTATTATGTAAACTATATATTTATGTAAACTGTTATATCTGTTGTACAATAAAGTGTATTCTATCTATTTAGGACCTCAGTCTACGTAAAATACATAACGCGCACAGCAGCGGCTTACGTTCTGCGGTTAAAACCAATTTCGAAAAAATCTAGAAAAAATAAAAGTGTCATATAATCCATCATAATTTTCCACCCATTCTCATAAACCACGCGGTAAATTACCAAACAGTAAAGGTATATAGGTAGTTAAACCGTTTTGCAAGTTGTGCGAAATAAAAAAAGTCGACGTAATGTGTTCGCCGCGGGCATTCGCTTATCGGCCACCCCGCCACCCCCCGGTTTATGCACTCATAAACATCGCTCTTCGAAATAATAAAAATAACTTAGTGCCACAAGTTGTGGGAGGTTGGAGGAGTAAAAAATATGTTTTGGAATATAACGAAGTTTGTTTATTTTTATTTAATTTGTTAAGTGTAATGTCAGCCGTGTTCGATATTGGTGTATGTGTATAATGGTTTCTTTTTAATGTAATTATACAATAATTTACTTTGCTGGTAATAGTTAAACACTTGTTGTATGGAATAGTGTACGATCAGCAAGCTTATGTTAACACTAATGCGGCTCAAATAGCGCAGTAGCTTTATTACCTTACAGAAGAATATAATTAGACAATTATCATTAGACGGAATTTTGATATTATTTTTAGATATTTGTCAATTAAAGGATTTAAAAAACGAGAAAGAAATATATTTAAATTAACGAGACAAAGAGTTAATAGCTTAGACCTACCGTAATGTTGGGCATAACGGACTATTATTTTTTACGCCCTTATTTATGTCAGGCTAGTGGTACGCCGCCTGGTTGCCTACTTACGTCATTATAATCGTCATCGATTGATGGGCGCTGTTGTTTGATAATGAATAATGGTTTTTAGGTAGGACTTCATAGAAATTATTCGATTGGCGACATGTAGGACAGTATTCACGTTGAAAGAAAGATCTCTCTCTCTCTCTTCTCTCGTTCTTTTTGAGTTTTGATGGTACTTTAAATTTGTTCTACCACAGATATTTGATAAAGAACAGAGTAGAGTCATTTTGGCAGGGCTATAAATAAAAAGATGAAAGAAAAAAACACAGTTATCATAAAAATCTCCTTCCCCCTAATCTTATTTCAAAATGTTTTTTAAATGCATTCCTTCATAAATACTTTCGCTCGTATATCGGTTCAGAAAGACAATCGTAATAGTTTAGTTTAGTGGTGCAACAATAGAATTAGCGTCAATATTGTTAAATATAACCTTGACCTCGTTTATGATTTGTAAGAAATAGGAACTGAACGGTACTCGCAATAATATCTATTCATTATTTTCTACAGAATCAATAACTACTTACGCTAAGCATGAATTTAAAATACAATAATGATTATTCTCTGCCGAGATGAGTATTGAAATAAGTTGAACAAACTTGTGTCATATCAGTCCCGGAGAAGTCACAAGAGTAGCCAACACAAAGCATTGTGCTTCACCTTCTATACCCACGTCATATTATAGGATTCCGTTTCGAGTAATCCGGTTGGCGTCTTTGTCAAATGGATTATTCGAAACTGTGATTTGATGTCTTCATTTTTTCCTTTAAATAGCTTTCCCTCATTGTAATTTTTTGCCAGCTTTTCAAAAATTACTTATTGGTATCAAAACCATTAAGCGTTAGATGTGTTTAAAGATACATCTTGTATGTTTCTCTAATCACTAAGACATCTAAGGCTAAAATCTTCGTATACCTCCCAAAAGGGAGAGCCTCCCAACGTGGTTATTTTGTTCCCTTCTAAGTATAAGCGTAAATAGGCCTACATGTTACACCGGTATGACACAGAATCTATTTATGTGTGCGTGAAATTCTAAATGATTTGTTTTAATTGTTACGTGTGACTACATGGTGACAGACAATTGTTTTTTTGTGTGAGTATAAAATGTGAATAAGAAAGGAATACCTATCGCAAAAAATGATAGACTGTTTCGAATCAGAAAAAGACGTTGTGGCTACTCCTTGCGAGCGTTGCTCTATGTCTGTGACCTCTACGGGAGTATAGTGTGTAGGAGCCATTAAACCTACATTTGGAAATCAAGAATCACCACTAATTACAACTAAACGATACAAGTAACCATGTAAACGTTAAAATAATTATAACATACTATCTCAAATGCTTCAAAGTAGTGTTTAATATTATTTATATTCTAAATGAACATAAAACAGTATGAGTTAAGAAGCTTTATTTACCACTATTGTTCTTACCATTGAGAGCAGTTCTTTGGAAATGTACTCACACTTAACGTCATTAATTTGTGATTTTACATACAAATTAAATAAATATTTGAAATGTTTGTCCCTAATTGATATGCCTTTTAGCTTAGATTAATTGAAAATTGAGAAACACTGATTTATCAATTATTAAATTTGTTTGTGATATTAAATTACGAAACTAAACAGACCCAGTTGTAAACTGGATTACTATAGTTTTATTTCAAAGTGCCCTTTGAGGACTTAAACGAAACTAATAAGATTGTCTAAGAGTGCGAGGATCTATTGTTTTAGTTCATTGTAATCGAAAATGTTGTCCTCATCATCAGCCTATCGCAGTCCACTGCTGGACATAGGCCTCTCCAATTTCACGCCATTTAGTTCGATCTATGGCTTCTCGCATCCAGCTCCTGCCAGCCGTCTTGCGCAAATCATCGCTCCACCTGGCTTGTGGACGTCCTACACTACGTTTGCCGAGACGCGGTCTCCACTCAAGAACTCGTTTACCCCAACGGNGGATATACCGCCATCGGTCGGTCGCCAGAGCCTCGTTTGTTATCTAGCAGGGTGCACCGCGTGCAGGTGAGGTTGGCTGGGGGCGAAAGATTGTGGTTCGCCCCACACACCCTTTGTTGTCCTGTTATTCATGTAATATTCTTTGAACGAATCTTATTTTGTCCTAGTTGATTATATTATTTTAGTTTTGTATGGGCTTATTGCAAAGTGAGCCTCAATTGGGTGTACAAATCGAATAACTTTCTACTGAAAGACACTTCTGTTTTAAGAGAATTTATTAATTTCAAATATTTATCTCTGTGTCACTGCTGAAAACAGTTTTAATTCTGCTTTATAATGTCTATAAAAATTTAAATCTTCTATTCCATTATAATTGGTACTCAGTACTCGTTTTCAATTGGAAGTGCACTGTGCATTCGCATTTAAAATATAGTCGTATATCTATTATCAGATTTATATGTACAGTTCATTCAAAATATCTTTCTACTAACATTGTTGCGAACGAGAGTACAATAGTTTCTGCTAAACTTTTAAATGTTCATAGTACTGGCAGCATAACCTTTTTTTAGGTATGGAAGCCCTCTCGGGCTTTCACTCCGCCTAGGTTTGCAGCGGGGTGGTGTGTCGGAATCGAACCGACTAACCACACGGTGTGCCACTCTGCGCCTGAGACGGGAGGCATCCGGGAACCGCTTTCTTACGACATCCGGACCCTTCCCAGACTTGCAGCATAACCTAGTTGGACCTACTTACACTTTGATCTACAGTAACACAAGGCCGCTACGAAAATCGTCATTACCATCATTTTTCTTCGCTAACCCTAAGTTGATTTGGGGTCAGAGAAATTTATAACATGGGAAAGGAACATATTTATGATCAACCTTTATGATGATAATAATCTTTAAAAATTATATACTTTTCAAATAATTGAAATAGGAGTAAATAAACCAAAAAGTGATGGCGTCTCGTCAAACGTAGTGTAGGTCGCCCACGGGCCATGCGAAGTGACGACTTGCGCAGGTGCCTAGATGCGGGAAGCCCAAAATTGATAAGAGTGGCATGCGATGAGAGATGTATTTGTTCAACAGTGAAATCCTATAAGCTGATGATGATGAAACCAAAAAGACGCTAGGGCTCATTTTAGGAAGATCATAATTAACGAGGAACAAAATTGAAAGTATAGTAATTCAAAGAAGTTATAATGCAGATTCCTGTGTACGCGTCGCGTGGTCGGAGGGCACTCATTACCTTCGTGGAGAGCCACGCTTCGGCACAAATGGGCCGGCTCAACCGGATTGAGACCAGGGCCTCATAGAAAACCGGTGTGTACCACCGTGAGGATACCGTTTTTTTTTACGTTGTGGAATGCCTTTACGCACTTCGCTTCCCCCCCCCCCGCGGGGACAGGGGGCTCGCTTTGTGTGAGACTCCTGACTGACTCGCCAGACTACCCACTAAACCACCACGGTGTGCCACTCTGCGCCTGAGACGGGAGAGATCCGGGAACCGCTTTCTTACGCCATCCGGACCCATACCGGAGGCCCATACCCCAACCTCTTTCCCAAAAGCCGGCAATGCACTTGCGACGCATCTGGTAACCATTAGGTTACCATTACGCGATAAGTTTGCTGGTTTACCCGCTATGCCATAAAAAAATATCTGTTAAAATTGGCGAACTCTGTCAAGAATTATTATTGTAACTTTTGACAACAAATACGTTTCCGTCACATAATATATGTTTCCGAAAGAAATCGAGCAAATGACCCTTAGCAAAGCATTTAGGATCACTAAACATTGGACAAATTAACATTAGAACCTGATATGCTCTTACTGAAAGTCAACTATTTTGCCACTAATGACAGAATTCACATTAAAAATATAATAAGATCAAAAAATAAGGAAATCCCTGTGAAATACCCTAATTCGAGAAAGGTATCGTATAATAATAATAATAGATCTCTTTATTATACACCAGATTCATTGCTAGGTTAACATACAGTTAGAGAAGTACAATTACAATTGGAATATAAATACTATAAGAATTTAAGTAATTTGTTTGATTTTTTTAGTAGATTATGAATACAAAAATATATACGTACATTTCAAGAATCATTAAAAGTCAAAGAAACAATCGGTGAATACATTTTTTTTAAATTCATCTCCATTATAATTGAAGATAGTATTAATACACAAAGGACTCCTCGTTGACGAAAATTTTTCGTCGAAAGAGCGAAATTTGAACCGTTTACAAAAAAAATTTGGTTAACAAGCGTCCGGGAATTACTGCAGTAACAGATATACAATTTTGCATTTCTCGTTTTCGTGACGCTTAATTTTATCCCAGTACCTGTTTTCAATGACGTGAAGCGCTATGTATCCCGTAGCTTTCTTCTAACTGCGGGTGACACTTGTTACAGCTGTACGCTTGCCAAATAATGTTTTTACTTTTTAAGAGATACGTTAAAATGTTTCACTTATATATAACATCTTCCACGTAAAGACTGGGAATAATTTCCCAATATAAGTCACAGTAAGCTTGGAAAGAGCATATCATTCAGTTTAACTAAAGAACGCGTGCATACCTAAACTTTTTTTTATGTATGGGCCTGACAAAGTGACTTAACTCTGACTAATGGAATCCATTAGCAGAACAGAAAAGTGGTAAGCACCATTGCGAATGCAACAACGCAGCTTGGACACCCACACCGTAGCGGTCTTGTGATATCTCCGTATCATTGGGCCACCGGTCTCGAACTCACCAACGAAACATGACAGCATGAATGCGATTTCCTTGATGATAACTTTTATTTTTTTATACTTTAGTACACTAAGATGATCTTAGCAATTTCTACATAATCTTAAACTCAATGTGGCCTTTCTTTAATACGTTGTATTCTTCTGAATATATATAATAAGAACAACAAATTACTTATTCGTTTTTAATATTTTTATTTATATAAAATATAACACCAGAATTTACTAAGCGCGGTCTTCCTACAGTATCTGTGCCTAAATAGGTCAGAGTTCACTGCTTTAAATATTAACCCTCATAAACCGACTAAGAAAACTATTAGTTATTTTCAAGCTAATCTTTATTTAGTCCTTATTAAGGTAGAATAAATAAAATTTACTGCTACCCGTTATCTTGTTTACTATCACTCGAGGTAATCAACACAGTAATTATAATACTGCCACGATCATGGAACGTAAGGTACTTAAGATTGCTTGTGCAAAGAAGAAGGGATCCTCATGTTGCGTTAAATACAAGCGTATAACCAAGACCTATTTGAGTTCTTTTATAAATGCGTTACTCATAGGCTCCTTTAATATTGGAACAGTGTTGCTTATTTCAAAACACACCTTGATATATCAAATGACACGCAGACGACTATTGTGACGAGTAGGTTTATAAATATCTACTTAAAGTAGATCCTTCTCACACATAAAACATGAAAAGTACGATTTACAAATTACGTTTCATGAGATACAAAATCTAACTTAAATTCATCAGCTTCTAAATAGATGACCATTTAGCACACCTCGAGCAAATTTTGATATGATATACGTACAAAACCTTTACGGAGCAAGCTATTAATAAACGTTTTCCGCACGACCTCACACAAACGAACGGATGTGTATAACTTGTATTACTTACCTATATAAATTACTCCAATGTAGAAGTTTGGTTCATCTCCCCTTTCAAATGTGTGTCAATATAGTTTGTCCTTCAAAATTAATTATCTGCGATGGAATGTTGTTTAATATTTGCTTTCATTAAGTCAATATTGTGTAAACACAAATCCGAATTAATTTGACTCAGTAACATTTTGTATCTCATAACTTTCAATGTTGTCAATAAAACTATCTTGATATTGCAGAAGAGTAAATAATGCTTCGCCATATTTGAACTGGCTCAACCGAAGTGCTCCCAGGGCCTTACAAGATACACATGTAAAGCAGTATTGCTTTTCAACATTATCAACAACAGCTTTTAACAGTCCACTGCTACACGAAACTCCTTGGAGAAGAGGCTTTGGTCTACTCACGGTCTGCTACACCGCAGTGATATCTTCATACTTAGTTTGCTCTCTTAGTCGCCTGCGTTGACCTAAGCATATAGTTGCAACAACATAACATACTTCAATAAAAGAGCGTAATCTTTCTTTAATGGTCTGCAACTGCACTTGTGACGCCTCTAGTGTTGCGGTGTCCATGGGCGGCGTAATCGCTTATCATTAGGCGATACGTCTGTTCGTTTGCCCCCTATATAATAAAAAAGCTCTATCTACTAAAGATATATCGAACTACGGACTAACGAAAGGAAAAGAAAAGATAACCAGTCCTGAATCGTGCCGTAGAAGTTCTTGCGCCGGTTAGGATATATATAACTCCCCAACATCAACCGTCGGGCAGTGACACGCCAGGTATAATCTCCTCACCTGGTTGGAGGATTCTCCCTTTGTGTTAGAGGCACATAATATCCGTTCTTCCACTGTGGTGACCCCGACTACTACATATCTTCGGTAAATGAAGCTGTAGTATTTTAAGTGGTTGCTGCGCTGTATGTAGAGATCACCACACGCTCTCTTTACTCTCCTCTTAATTTTGGGAGGGGCTCACACAGAGTCACAAAGACTTTGTGTTTCGTGTAATGTATTTGCAGGTATCTGGGCTATGCAGCCCAGCCCGTCCCAACCATGCGGCTTAAGCAAGTACATGCTTGATTCTTATAGATATATATATTATGAAATTATGTTTCTTTCAGACTATTTTGTCAATCTAATCACAAAATGTCATTTTTTTACTTGCGTAATACTGGACAACTTTCCTATAAATTTACTGCCACAAATATAAGTTTTTTCAAGTATAGATTTACAGTGGTGTGAACAAGTTCAACCTCTTAAACAGAAACTCTGGCCGCTATTTGTAACGTCACTACCTAGACTTCTTATTCTCTTCTCTTCTTCTTCGTGATTTATAAAAGATGAGATCTCAACCAAGCGCTTTCAAATATTTGTGTGATAGTAAAAAAAAACGTTTGAAGTAAGAATCAAAGCTAGCAATATATCATATAATATTTACGACGAAACTTCACGCCTGACACAGCCGACAGTGAGGAAAGAATCCACAAATGTCATTACAACGTAGACTACGGCATGTGAGTGTGAGCTTGTGTTTTGGAGTCGGTCCAAATCGCTTCGAGCGCAATCGGCCGTGCTTGACTGATGTGCTTCCAACTCGCGCCGCTCGCTGTTTACCAAGGGACAAATATTTTCATGTTGTTTCCTAACTTCTTGTTACTTGCAGCCGATTTCGAAAATGCGTTAAGCAATTTTGTGACATATAGAAAAGCAATAATTATTTAATTAGTATCGTGTATTAAATACATATAGATAGATACCATCGATACCATCAAGGCAAGTCAAATAGCAGTACAATGACCGGTTATTTTAAATGTCACACTAAATATGAAATGGTTAACTGGTATGTCTGGTATCTATATTACCTAACTGTTTTTTTTCAAGTTAAGTCAACTAAATGAAATATATTCTTAACAAGAAATAGATACATTTGTCGAAATAAGAATAAGATAGTCAATTAAAATATACCAGTTAACGTTTGCAATAAATAAAGTACGGCTTTCCTCTATCGTCAGCTAGTGATGTACTGCGATGGCAAAGTCGTGTCCCGGCCCCAGGAAACGACACACTTTATTGCCGCGACACACGGAAACATTCCGTGTAATACGGCTTTTTAAAATTCAATTTGTTACATTTTAATATATTCATTGTTTGGTGACTTATCTAGATTTACTACCGAATCCACCGACGCCGTGCGTACCGAGCACAACAGAAGTGCTTCCAAAAAACTGTTAATATAGTTTTTATGAAGAAATAAAGATATGAACTTAACATATTCCTTAATTCTTGGAAAATACTACTTTAAAAAGTGTCATTATGTTTGCGCGGGACGACGCCGATAACAGTGATAATGGATATGGGACAGTGATAGTGATAACTACTTGCGTATATAATTTATTGTTATTTTTGTATTATTCTATATTAGATTGTAAGTTTAGGATGAAGAAAATGTGTTCTTAAATAGTCAAAAATGTAGATTAACGGGCGAAATCGCTAAAAATGTTGATTGGTTGGCCAATAAGAGAGCCTACATTAATATAGAAAAAATAGTATAAAAGAAGGGCCACAGTTGGGTTCTACACTGTTCAGACAAGCCAGTTTAGACAACGCTGTTCAACAGGAAGAAACTACAAGCAGTCTCTGGAAGAAAGAAGCTCTGCAAAATATATCAAGTCACACAGCCCACAATTTGTATTTTCTAAAGATTAAATATATTGTTTCTATTAAACCCAAAAACAGTTGCCTTCAGCAATCCCAGCACACGAATGTACCCCACCCCGTTTTAAAAAAGGACCTTTTTTGAAGTGAAAACTTCTTTAGCCGCCGTAAGTTCTTTTTTGTAGGATAATTTTAATTTAAACGTTATGAAATTTTGAATTTAACACATAAATTTTACAAATAGCATTTAAATTATATGTTTTCACTTCAATCGGTATTCATAAGGACTGCTGATAGAAGTGAAAACTTTGAGTTAAGTGTTGGAGAAACTCACGTATAAATAAGCGGTTATAATGCGATTTAGCTTAGCGATTAGAGCAACCCTAGTTCCCTGTGGAACCAGCAGAAGTTATGAACTACAGAAAGTACTTACTTGGTAAATTTGTTTTTAGAGTAGTTTTCGACTTTTCTAAATCATAAGAAGTTAACGTTAGATCTATAAAATAACAACTACAGAGGTCGATACATTGATGATGTACCGACCCCTGTAGCTGTATATTTCAGCCCCCTAATACACACACGATATGCATGTCAATGAGTAACTTTAACATCATCAGGAAATCAAGCCAAAATTTAGTATCAATATAAATTCATGTATTTATGAAAAATTATGTTAAAATTTGTGAAAAAATACATATTTTCCAACATCACAGAGCTTTCCTATTCAAATTCATAAATATTTCTAAAGTTCAAGATGGTGTAACTGATTCCAGTTGTCTTACAAACAGTGAAATAAAGCACTCGTTACTTTTCTTCACCCAGGACGCAGTTTTCTTCAAGCATGTCTCTTCCGTGCATGACGAGTGATGCATGGCGGAATGACCGCTCACAGCGAACCGCCCCATTACAACCCCTATCTATCCTTTATTGCTCCTTACCGCCCCTTGCCACCCTTACTACCGCTACACACGGCAATGTTTCGTATAATTCTACTGTTCCACTTTTTACATTTGTTCCACCAAACGATTTAATGTCTTTGTGTTTTTGACTTGGGTTCATTTGTAATTGAATCCGATGATGTAGAAAACCACATTATTAATAGTTCGTACCAGTACATAACTTATGCGTGTGGAGTTATAACTCCATTTCAAAGATTAAGAAAAGAAATTACGTTTCTGTGTAACTGCGATAACAGTTTCGAAATAGGTTGTGTCTATAGCCTTGACTTTAAAAATAAAAAACAATCAAACAATTTAAAATATTAATATAGTTATATAATTTTAAATATTTAGTTAGTTATTTTTTTTTATATTTATGCTGCCANTCAAAGATTAAGAAAAGAAATTACGTTTCTGTGTAACTGCGATAACAGTTTCGAAATAGGTTGTGTCTATAGCCTTGACTTTAAAAATAAAAAACAATCAAACAATTTAAAATATTAATATAGTTATATAATTTTAAATATTTAGTTAGTTATTTTTTTTTATATTTATGCTGCCAAAATGACTCTGCCCTGCCTGATGGAAAGCAGAAGCAGAATCCAAGAGTGGTGGTCACCGTCCTCAATGCGAAAAAGAACAATGCAGCATGGTGACCCACACTATGGCGGCCTGGTGAGATGCTTTTTCACGCCCCGCTTAAAGGACCCGGGATCATAGTGAGAAGGAAACACGTGCGCTGGTAGTGAGTTCTAGGTTTTGACCGCTCGGCACAGGAAAGAATTACCGAAGCGATGTGTACGAGAATGTATGTCTTCCACTTTAAAGCGGTGACTTCTAAGGAAGGGAGAGGGGGGGATCAATTGAAAGAGCTCTTCAGAACACTCACCATGGTAAAGGCGATAGGGGACTGCCAAGGAGGCGATATCTCTACGCAACTGTAGAGGCTCAGGCTCTCGGTGGCTTCGGGACTATCGATAATATGGATTGCTCGCCGCTGCAACCGGTCAAGAGAGTCAAACAGGTACTGTCCGGCATCATCGCAAATGTGAGAACAGTACTCCACGCACGAGCGAACCTGGGTCTTGTAAAGAAGACACAGATGCCCGGGCGAGAAGAACCGTCTCACCCTGTTTAACACACCTAGCTTTCGTGAGGCCGCTTTAGTGATACTCTCAACGTATTCGCGTGGGTTGAGGTCTCGGCTGATATCCATGCCCAGGATAGCGAGCCTATTTTGTAATGGCATTTGAGTGCACTGAAAAGTGGGAAGGGGAAGGGGAAGTTATGAAGTTAACCTAGAAGTAAGTGTATGTAGTAAAATATAATAATATCGAAACACTTAATTGTGCCAGCATTTATTTGCGGGAGTAAATATTAGAGACATTTACTACTTAGCAGTTTGACTTTCCTGTTAAAACTGAAATTTATTTAAATGAAGCTCTTCAAAATATTGAGATTTGTATTTTCTGGCCAAACTTTTATTTAACTTTGGAAGCCGCCCGTCAAAGAGGATGCAGTGAAATTGTCTCTGCTTGGAATATTTCGAAACTTTGGGTTATGTCGTTTCACTATTAATGTGGGATAGTTGGTGATTTGTCTGGTTTAATTGTTTATTGTGTTCGGTGTAAAGTTGTGTCTGTAACTCTGTTATTGTGGCAATTGTTAAGTATTTGTTGAACTTTTAGAACGATTTAATGTTTTGTCAGTTCTACTACGATTTGTTTAATAGTAAAGAAGAATATTTTAGAATAGATGAATATGTTTTCCTGTTGCTTAAACCTCGTGATTTGCTACACTGACCCAGCTACAATCGTATTTTATTCTCAAAGATCTAAGTTAGTCGTTATTTTTGTGATTATCTAACTGTATGCTGTATTACTTATCACAATCGTTAACCTAGTATACCAACAATAAGCCTCACTAATCCACACTGAGTCCAATTCAGAATAAATAGTGTCAAAAACATTAACTACAGTGGCCCTATATCTTTATAAGGCGGGTGTCGTATGCCACTTGAATCGCAAGTAACCCAAGATAAATCGGGAACATTTTACGTCCCGTGCCCCGCGAGTCTACGCCCTCATCCCGCGCAATCCCTCTAGGTATTTTCACATCAATGGTTTTGTGCACATGCTCAAATTACCAATATGGTTTAGTGAAGTACTACTTTATGTTATTTTAAGCTCAAAAGTAAAAAGATTTTTTTTTATACATACGAGTACATACGATTACGTACATGTTTGCTTGAATCCCTAAAAGGAAAGCATGTGTGTATGAAACTTATTGGTTTCTAGAGTCTGAGTAAAATAACAGTTGTTTAACACTGCGGTAGGTCACTGCGGTCACCAAAGAATATTTGCAACTCAAGAGCTAGAAGTACTTCACGGTCTTTTGCATCCACATCCTGCGAACAAGTGGAAAGTTAGTTTGGCTCTGTAATATTGTTCAATCGTTGAGAAGAATAAAAATTAATACTTAACACCAGTTTTCTGTCCTCCAGATATAACTCCTATTAAGCCACTCTCTCCACGTCGAAGCATGACTCTCTGATGATATAAAACGATAACTGGGAGTATGACAAAAGCCAGATAAGAAAAACTTAAGGAAAGAAGTTTTTGTCATGGCAGTATATTTTTGGTGATTTTACCTCTTGCGTGGAAGCGTGGAAGTGGAAGTGTCAGTGACTCTACTAATTGAGTTTCAGGTGAGATAAAACTCGGTGTAATAGGGTTTTATTACGACAACACTCCTCTGAAAGAGCTCGGAAACGTGGATAGAGCCAAATAAATCAAGATACCACAGCCAACATGGGCGACAAAGAAAAGATATTTTTTCCCGCTCTTTCAAAAGGGGCAAATGTGATAATATCTCACATTTTTAGATACTTATTTTAGTTGTTATTATGGTAAAACCACTTACCTAAAGTATTCTTGTCTAAATCAGAATTGAATAGTGACCTTTACAAAAACATACTTGTGTTATTATATTCAGAATTCACTTAATGTCTTCACACATCTTATACACAGTCGTTTAATTTTAAATTAGGTAGAACCTATATTTTAGTAAGTAGACCTTAATATCACGAACTACGAGACCAACAGACCAAAATATAATTATATGTTCGGTTATAATTTCTTTTAAGTTTCTTTAAGCGATTTTGTAGTGCGATAGAAGAGAAGCACATTATATTGTTAAATATCTTTAGCACTAAAATAATCATATTTTGTATCATACGGGGGTGTGTGGGGGCGAACCACAATCTTTCGCCCCCAGNGTGATCCGACAAAGAACCAGGGTCATCAACGTAGCCCACAGGATTAGCAAGCTGAAGTGGCAGTGGGCTGGCCACATTTGCCGAAGAACCGATAACCGTTGGGGTAAACGAGTTCTTGAGTGGAGACCGCGTCTCGGCAAACGTAGTGTAGGACGTCCACAAGCCAGGTGGAGCGATGATTTGCGCAAGACGGCTGGCAGGAGCTGGATGCGAGAAGCCATAGATCGAACTAAGTGGCGTGAAATTGGAGAGGCCTATGTCCAGCAGTGGACTGCGATAGGCTGATGATGATCATACGTAAAATAAAACCGAAGGAAGAAAAAGGAACGACCCCTACAGGTTTCCATGAACTGTATTTGCTGCTTAACTAATATAAATAAAAAAATATTAATAATAAAACCGGCCCATAACAGTTTCAATCACACAATTTGAAATGTTGGAAATAAACCATGAAAAGTTTTACGGAGCATTTTATGTGTTAAAACTTATTTTAATGATTGAAATCTTATCAAAATTGGAGGGTTATCTAAATGTTTCATTATATAATTAAATTGCTTTGTTACAATGGCCGTTAAACAGGTTTATGATTTTCACTGTGAGGTGGAACAATAGCTTAATACTTGTACATTTATTTAAAAGATAATAGGGTCCTATCTACTTCAAACTTCAATGGGTATAATTTCGAGAAAGCGTTTTGGTAGGTCGTGAATGAACAATTTTTTTCTTTAATTTAGTAAAGAATATTTAATATTATTAGCACACAAAATTCAATTAATTATTTCATAGACAGAGAGACGACGGACACACTAAAGTGTAATTTAGGATGCATGTCTGTAACCACATACAGTAAAAATTACCTAAAACCATTGTTTTTACTGTGTTATTCATATCTATGCATTTGCGTAACTTCTAAAGTCCAGACTTTTATAAGTTGTCGGTTATTTCATAATCTAAAAACTCTTGAATGACTCGTTTAAAATTAGCTTTCTGAAGGCAAGAGGGTGGCGCGTCACCCCAGTACTGGAGAAAATTGTTGAGAATTTTCTGTTGTTTTATCTCTGTCAATATATCGATGGACCGATTTCTATCGATCTGTCTATTCTCAATTTTGAGTGAGAACTAGTTGGTTGAGTTGCACCCCTCAACGTAGTAAGTTTTACATAATTGACACAGTTGGGGTGACCAATCACCCCAGTTGCTATTTACTTAACTTTAACTTTCTGTGGCGCAAAATTAAATGTTTATGTTTTAGCTAAATATAGATTCACTTTAGGACAGTCAAATAGAAAACTATTAGTTCAGAAGATAGTAAGGTGTCAAAAATGAAGACAATGTTTCCGTACAATTGGTGGAATAGAAGGTCATTTACAATAGTACAAACACCGACGACGACGATCAAATACACCCACCTGCTAACAAGTTTAAAAGTAATGATTTAAAATAATTGACTTTACAATGAATGGAACCACACGTAGATCGTCGTTTAACTACGGATTTACCGCGAGAATTAGGGGCCGCTATAAGAAATATTCTAAATATGAACCAAAACCTCTGAACTCCGCAAAGATGTTTGCCTAAACCGCGCTTAATATTATACATTCATAATGTATATTAAATATGTTAAAATTTTGAAATGTTTTATTTTAGTATGAAGATGTTTAGGTGACCTCTCAATAAATATTAGCCATTTTTTTAAATTGTTTTATATCAAATTTAAAGTTGTGGGGTAATGCACCACCCGAATGGCTATTTACGTATATAAAATAAGCCTTGCCTTTCAAAGTTTAACAGTTACTACACTGTCTTCATTCTTTTTAGGGAACGTTGAGGAACATTTCAGTTCTAGGTGCATTAATGTCGCCAGAAGTTAGTTTCGGCCACCACTGGATTAACTCAACGCCGCCGAAATCAGGTACCTATTTCTTCGGACATAGACCGCAACTGACATGCTTTTATTACATCAATTAATTAAAGTGTAACTGAGCGATATGCACACATCCAATGATGCCTAACCCCTGGATCCATTTACGAGATAATTACGTCGAGACCCCACCGCGCGATTTGTCACTCTTGGATACCTCTCGCGCCTTTGTGTACTACAAAAGTTATAAATTGTTTAGCTACCTTTGTATGAAAAATTCTGGAATGACCCAACCCTTCCTTTGTTTCTATCTACCTTAAATGCTTTACTTTTTTAACGTAGAAATTTTGTTTAAAGCCCAAGGCTGTTAGCGTTTTGAAACGAATTTAATAGACACTGACGCGTGATACAAATTATGGAAAAAAAATCGTGATTTGCAAATTTCCTGTTGAATTAATGATCAAAATTTGGAGAGGCTGAATGGATTTATGCCTCAGGGATCGTACATGAAATCCTATCTGCTGTTTTAAATATTGTTTCTTGGTAGAAGAAATATAAAATACATTAGCAACGATTACCCTTTGAACCCGTGTAATGTGCGTAGAACATTGTCAATAATTTTAAAATAATGATCATTTACAAACGAAGAGTATTCACAATAATATATTTTCAGACCTGTATATAAGGATGATTTTTATCAAGACTAAGAAGTGTGTTTTAGACACCCATTACTTCTGGAGTTCTTGTTCATTAAGATAACACCTATTTTCTATTATTATTAGTTATTATTCTAAGATACAACATAAACTTGAAATGTTCTTATTTGCGGTTGACAAGGTACAGTTGTATCGATATCGTCTTGCCTACAATATCAGACTTGATAGTGGGTATCAAACTACACCTGTGCAGTACATTACCAAATTTAAAATATTAACTAAAATTAGCGAAAATACTAAGAATCCAACGCAAAGGGAGAATCCTCCGACCAGGCGAGGTGATCATGCCTAGCGGGCCACTACCCAACGGTTGACGTTGGGATGTTGTGTTTATGCTAATCGGCGCGAGAACTTCAATAATGTCATTTAGGATATTTAAGGTTGTTTTTTAGTTTCCTTCATTACTCCGTAGTTCGACGTTTCATGGGAATATGGCGCTGTGGTGTGTTTCTGTTGTTTGCATTGTATGTGGAAGTCGCCACAATACGAATCACGTCATTGACCAGTTTTTTTGATCAGAAATATTATATTTTTCCTATCATTAAAAGGAAACCTTGAAAATGATGGTAAGCGATTACTGCAGCCCTTGGTCACCCAAACACCAGAGGCGTCACAAATGCGTTGCCAGCCTTGTAAGAAGGCTTCTTTCTTGAAGGTTTTTGTTTTCGCAAAAAACTGTAAACAAAAAACCTTATTTAAGTGGTAATTGTTTTATTTTTTACCGAACTAATACGAGGACACCATGAAGCATGAAAATTATGGTATTTATACTTATTAAAGGTAAAACATCAGATGGTAGCAATGTTTCAAGGTGATAGTGCTAATATGACACACCATTTGACTTTTAGCAGTACAAGGGTTGGAATATGTCAGTAATATATTGACTAAAGGTTTTTATTAAGTTCTCTCATTATAATTTGTTTATTTCCCCTTTACGCACAAATAACTACAGTAGTAATCTTAGGTTAGTGAAGAAAAATGAGTGATTTGGTAAACTTCGTACTGGTAAGAAGTTCTAAATTATTTGAAAAAGATAAAAAAAAAAAAACACCCTTTAGGAAAATTAAAAGAGAGAAAAGAGAGTGATCTATTAAAGTAAGTCAATTATTTGGGAGCTTGACTCTGGAAGGAAGTGGTATACCAATACGATTAAAATAAAAATTCATTTTCAAATCTAAAAAAATGTTGTCAGTAAATCATCAATCATCGCTTTCACAAATGCTAATAGTGAAATGTGTAGATATTTTAATGAAACATTACAGAGTCTAAATATCCGTACATTGCCTTTTTAAATGCATTCATTGTCCTGTAAGTTCGTTACTAATTCGTTTAACAAGACGTAGTGTAGTAATCCACAGTTGATTTATACGAAATATTATTTATAAACTTAATTATTTTTAACAAAGACCTTGAAAGAAGCTAGAGGCGCTCATAGCCCAGTTGCACTCGGTGATTAGTAACAATCACCGAGGGTAAGCAACGACCGCGCGGTCAGTATCTGGATGGGTGATCGCTAGTTGTGTCTCCGTGATTCGTAGGTCACGTTAAGAAGTCGGTCCCGGTTAATATCATAGGATAACAGTCGTGGAGTTTAGTTGGAGGCCTTTGGGCGGCTTGAAAACATCCAACGGTAAGATTACGTAACCACAACGCTGTCTTGCCAGTTCCCAACCCACACTGGGCCAGCGGATGTATGGACTTAACCCTCTCCTGAGAGGAGACCCGAGCCCAGAGTAGGACATAATGCGTTGTTGATGAACAAAGAGCTTGAAATTTGCTTAAAATTTTACTTAAAAGATATAAATTCTCGATATGAACAGTCTTAGTGCTAGCTGCCAATTCGTGGCATGTTGTTACAGTGCTCTACTTTCGTACCCTTTAAGGATTAGAAGGAGGATAAGATAAGGACAGCAATAAATACATTCACACTACAATTTTAAAGAGTCATTAGGTTTTCTAATAACACTGACTTCCGCAATTACTTGGTTTGGGATAAGTGCGTAAAGATGACCTTTACAATTGTTAAGTAAATTACCCTTGTAATAACAAATAAGGAATAAGTTAACATCTATGAATAATAACAGCAAAACATACTTTTTCTATCATCACTGAATCTGGTACATTTGCAAAAGAGAAAGTATAGAAGTATCTATACCAACACGAGTATATAAAGCTAAGAGATTGTTTAGTTTGCTCGAATGCGCTCGTCCAGAAGCTACTGGTCCGATCTCAATAGCTTTAGGCTTTAGGCTTTATATCGCGCTAGAACTAAAAAGAGCGGGGTATCAGTGAAAAATGTTTTAAAATAGTTTTTTTTCCTTTTGAGAGCTTCTGTTGCGTGCGTTGCGTAATGGTTAAAATTTCAATGAAAACAATATATGCAAGAAATGTTGCTCTTTATAAGATCTAAAAAAGATCCGTAAATGCTTATGTTTATCTTTTCAGATTGTCTCACTATAACCTTTTCATGCTAAACATATTAGTGCACGTTGTTATAACATCACGCTACGGGCAATGGGAGACGCAGACGAGCATTCGCGGTAAAACCCCTGAACCGATTTTGATGACATATGTTATTAAGATACTTTGGTTTTTGAAAAAATATATAGGCTACTTCCATAATGTTTCAAATTTTAAACATATTGCATGGTCTTTTTTTATTTAGATGTAACCAGTGTCACTCTCACGACTAAGACAAATCTATTGACACTACTCAAATAAAACTACGATATGCCGTTTAGGCTCTAGGGCATGCCAAAGAACTATACAAACATACATATACTTGAAAAACAGAATCCTCTGTCTTTCGCAATCGGGTAAAAGATGAAGAGTCAACTATAGGTATGTAGATACATAATTATAGAATGTTATCCGGTGCAAATACATCATGCATATATTTTATTCTTACGAATCTATTGACGCCTCATTCATTTAAATCGATTCAAAAGTTTAAACATTGCGGTGAACATACAAACATACACACTAAAAAAATACCCTTCCCTTAAAGTAGTCCTAATCAGATGAAAACCAAATATGTCTTATAGATAAATTCATGATATTATTTCAAAACTTATGATCTTTCAAGACAGCTTAGTAAATGATAAAGTACTGTACTTTAAAATAAATATTCATCTTGAAAGCCCGTTTAAATACCCTCCAGTTGGCCTAAAAGGATTTAACATGTTGTTAGTGGTATTATTTGAGCTCATTCATATGAGATTACATACATACGCGACAAAGCCTACGCTATATTTTCCAGCTAAGATGTACCCATTAACTTAAGTTAAATGGATATGTAAAGGCTGGATTTTGGATAAAGGAATTCCAAAATGTTGTTGATAGTTACGACGTAATCTGACTTACAGCGAACTATGTAATATAAAATATCAACGATTCAAAACCCACACCCAATGCAATGTATAAACGGATTTTAGATATAGTATATTTATGTTTAGTAAAATTTGAAGAGATGTATTTGCGACCTTTATAAAGCTGATCTGTGTACCGTTAAATATGAACTTAGATAAAAATAACAAAATTTCATAAACTCATAAAATAAAACAACTAACTGGATTTGAGGATAATCCGCAAATAAATAAATACAGATAAAAAGTCTTCTTCTGTACATTAAAGTTTTAAATAGATGCCAGATAAATAGAATGCAAAGTCCTAACGCAATTGAACCGGTGCATTGCTTCTTTGATAGTCGGATACAAATAGCTACTGGACCAGTTCCGAATTAACCCTCACGCGCATGACGCGCCGCAGCTGGTGCTGATAGTATAGGATACGGATGACTTCCGTGATTAGTGATTTAATTCCGAAATGTTTTAAAAACAATAATTTTATAGTGAAACTATAGAGGCGAATTTAAGTTCTACACATATAGTAGCTAGTAAACCGCTATCGTAAGCCTAGATTTATACGATCGTCAAATTTTATCCCGGCTCAACGAATGTTTCATAGTTCAATGTAATTTTATGAAATAATATTGAATGATGTTTTCGTTTTATTTTGAAGTCGTCAGATCTATCCACTAGTAAATTGCATTACGATGTAAAGTTAAGACGTCAAAAAACAGACTAATCTTATTACAGTTTTTTATCAAGCGATTCCATCTAATTAGTTAAAAAAAATTCGTAGTGCAGTTTTTGAAATGATACAATAAATAGACAATAGACCTAGTTACTAATTATAAAACTGATAAATGTCTCGCTTACTTAGCATGCAAGAAATCAATAACAGATCGACAGCGAGTGTCTAAAGTGGCAGTTTGCAGTAATTTTTACAATGGCGGTAAGTGCCATCTACGTAGGATTGACTACTATGTTCATTACAACCGGTGTGCATTCATAGGGCTTATATCATTCAAATACACATGTAGGCCCTGATACTTGAGATTGTAAAGCATGTTTAAGCTGCCAGGTAGCGCTTTAAGGTTAGCGAATTTGCCGCATGTTATTGCATATATAAAAAAAATATCGCTATTTATACTGGCGCGGACTGCTCCACACGCGTATTTGTACACTCTAAACTTAGCTAACCCTTGCCCAAGATCTATTACAATCTGTGTTTTCTTCATCTTGCACTGACCACTAAAGTGTCTGCCCGCACCCGCACCGAGAAAAATAAGTAATCGCAGCATAATCATAAATATATTTAGTTTTTTTTTACATTATTTTTAAATTTTATTCGTTCATCAGTTAATCCTGCCTTTTCTCTTGTAGTCCGGAAAAACACCAACATAGAATAGTACATCTGAATGTCACCATTTACAGAAACGTAATAGAATATTGAGAGCAACATATAAATTAATAACTATAATTAATGACGTCTCCTGAGTCCATATTAACAATTTGTTGCCGACTATACTATATATAATTAAATGTAATGTGTTCAAATAATTCAGTAACAATTTAGGTGCTGCCCTCGTAGCTCATTTATGAAATCTGTGTCACGGTGAGTGTACCAACCGTTATGAATAGTAGACGAAGGTTTAACCCAACGAGGGCCTTGAATATTGATACACAAATTGTTTGACAATTTTACATAAAAGAACTAAGTTGTGATGAGAATTTTATCTGCAATACTATTGTAGAAAGTACCTATGTTTTACAAGTTAACAAATGTAAAATATATTATAAATGTAGTGTACAATATACTACATGTTTTGGTTCTTGATGAAAAATGTAAGGCGCTGCTTAATCTTTACAGTAAGAAGACGCTTCTAAAACTCTACATCTTTGTATTAAGCTTCTAAATAGTTAGTATTTTTATTTGACGTAACTATCTTGAATTTAAATTAACAGGAAAATACCTGTATCATTATGGACATACGCGAAACGGCACAAAGAATACCCAGAGTGCAACAACGATTTTGAGAATTGGTAGAAAATCCCGTGCATTCACTGCCATTCTGAAGCACAGAGTTCTGGAAACACTTTCAGTAGATGATGATGTTGACGAGTTTTATGACGTATACTGGGAAATAAGCCTTAGCGTGTATACTCAACTGAAAAGCCTCATAAATAGTACCATCTTTTTCCCGGGTTTATTTCATCTAATAAACTTGCAACACTCGAGAGATGTTCCGCAGCCCTGGGAAAAGAGCGCGCCACATCATTCGTCACGTCACGTGCGTTTGCGCTACTTTGTTACGTGACGAGGATATGATTTGAAGTGTACCTCTAATAATTGACTCAAAGGAAAATTCGGCATGTTTTTTCACGTGTCACGCAGCTTTGTGAAACTTTCTCTTTAGGTGGGTAATTATAACAAAGAAATTTTAACTTTTTTTTTTAATAAATTTATAAGCACTTTTCATATTCATTCTTGAGAATCTGAATACTTATCATTTACTAAGTTATGCCGTGTCTACGCTGTCGTGTATGTCGATTATCTCGTTAAATTGATTTTACTCACTACCTTACATTTCTTATCGATCGACGACCCATTATGTCCCACTGCTGGGCTCGGGTCTTCTCTCAGAAGAGAGTTAAGGCCATACGCTAGCCAAGTGCGGGTTGGGGACTGGCAAGAACACATTGTAGTTACGTATCTTGCCGTTGGATGTTTTTAAGCCGCCCGAAGGCCTCCAACTAAGCTTCACGACTGTTATCGTATGATAACAACCGGGACCGACTGCTTAACGTGACATTTCTTAACTAAGGTTTTATAAATTTCAGCAGCAGATTCACTTTGGCGTATATATATATATATATATATATATATATATATACACTGCTTGTCTAGAAATGG
Source organism: Hyphantria cunea (assembly GCA_003709505.1). Lineage (NCBI taxonomy): Eukaryota > Metazoa > Arthropoda > Insecta > Lepidoptera > Erebidae > Hyphantria > Hyphantria cunea. Next base: position 361,666 of record PKRV01004259.1, on the reverse strand, counting down.
TCTTCACTCAAAACGCAATACAGATCAATAAAATGACATTATTACTGTAAATTTTTAACAGTCAACATGAAACCTTCTAGTTAATTAAATACGTACCAGCTCCGTAGCTACTCATACCTTCGTTTTGTCGATGTGGCTTGTTGGCTGTCGTTAACGCAAGATTGATTGCGTGTTAGTTTCGACGACATTTATAACAGTGGGCTGAAATCAAACCGCTTTGTGAGGGCCGTAAGTAGTTTCCTTTTAATTGAGTTATTTTACTTTTGTGTTGTACACATGTTATAATAAGTGATCGCATGAACTTCGGGGAAAAGTTTGCATTATTATTTTTAGGGTTTACCGTTACGGTAGTAAAATCTATAAGTATAAAAAGTTGTTATCTTTATGCGAGTTCGTATTCTTGACAAGAATTACGGGTGATATGTTCTGTGTGCAAAATTATTGATGAAAGTAAATAAACTCATGTTCGGATTCATTTTGTTTATTTTTATATTTTAAGTAAAACATTTTGACTTCTGAAACTATTGAGCTAGAATGAAAAATTGATTCCTGCATTTTATTGGCCAATATTAAAATTCCATTTAACTAACAAGATTTGGAAATCCAAATCCTGTTAGCCAAACATTTGCCAAAAATTCAGTTGAAGGGGGCAGTAGTTTTTACTTTCTAAATAATTTCAAAAAGATTGTTAGTCTTCAAATATCGACGATGTCTTTCCTACGTGTCAGTTTCCTGGGCGTTGTCGTCATGTCGTGTATCGGTCCCACACGTCGTCTGCTGATTGATTGTCCGCAGCTCTTTTATTCCGTACACTACACCCGTGCACGGAATATAAGAACTGCTCTCACTTTATTTTGAATATAAATACATAGTAGTAATTAGTATATTTACAGTGTGTGGGACTTTATTACATGACATAAATTTACCTGACCACTCCGGTCCGGGAATTGTTTTCATTTTAGGATTTAGTTATTTAAAAACAATATATTCTTTTAATCTGTCTAAATATCTGTGTGAATTGCTTTAATTTATAGTTTTATACTATAATAATCAGTTTATTTTAGTACACTAACTAGCTGAACCACGCGGCGGGCAACAACAATAACTGCGGGAATCGCGACGGGGTAAAGCTAGTCTAAAAAAGTAGCCTAAGTTATAGTTTTCAGTTATCAGCTATCTGTCAGTGAATATTCTGTTAATATCGGTCCAGCTCTTTCAGAGATTAGCCGGAACAAACAGACAGATACACAGACAAAAATTGAAAAAAATAGATTTTGGTATATGCATCGTGTATTTAGTAAACATTGGTTATTTCAATATTACAAACAGACTCCAATTTTATACATTTTATAGGTGACAACCCGGATTTCTTACAGATACTACCTGTTTGTAACAATAATGCTTTATGTTACAAAATTATAATAGGTTTTAGATATTACACGTTACTTGCACGAGTAATATCTAAATGCCAATAACTAATAACTTTCAGTGTGTCAAAAAATTGGCATTAATACTACAAATAGCTGAAATCCCCTGAGGCCCAATATATCAACTGAAACCAACAACTGTCAATAGTTTCGCAACTCCAAAAAACTCAGCTAATTCAATGAAATAATTATTATACGAAAACTGAACATGTTCACTAAAACAAAAACAAAAGTTCTGCCTATGGAAACTGGATTGGCAGTAAAACATGTTGAAAGTTTCCAGACTCAATAGCTTATTTAAAATTTTCAGGTATAAAAATATTCATTTGAATTTGATCAATTTTAGTTTTTAATCTATTAAAACGAAGGAAGTAGGCCGTTAAATCCACTAGCATAGCCAATGTGCATTATAATAAAAGTTTTACATAAAATAAAGATCATTTTACATATTTAATATCATCATCATTATCAACCCATAATGTCCCACTGCTGTGCTCGGGTTTCCTCTCAGTAGAGGGTTAAGGCCATGCGCACGTCACATGTCCCCACGCTAGCCGAGTGCGGGTTGGGGACTGGCAAGACTACATTGTGGATACGTAATCTTGGCGACTAAGCTTCACGACTGTTGTCATTTGATAACAACCGGGACCGACTGCTTAACTTGACGCTCATCGTATCACTCCACCAGTCACCCATCCAGGTACTGACCGCGCCATCGTTGCTTATCTTCGATGGTTGTTTCGAATCACCAAGTGCAACTGGGCTATGATATAAATAACATAAATGTCATTTTTTAAATATAAATCTTATTCATACATTAGTACACGTTTTTACAGATAGAAGGCGCCGGCATTTTATTTATTGTCATACCTTCAAGTAGGTGTTTATCTCTGTTGAACTTACTATTATGCTTTACCATACTTATCTTTTATTATTATATTTTAGTAATAGTTATTTCTAACCGCGTTATAAAAGAAAATAAATATACGTATTGATCAGAGTGAAGCATTTGAAGAAAAACACATAAAATAAAGACATAAGTAAGCCAATAAGACATAATGTCATTCAACTACCCCCACAAAAACAGTGGTACAGAAATATTTATAGACACGAATTAACATAATTGCCGAAGAAATTCATGCCTCAGACACTTTTCATAACATATTATTACGAATGGTCGAGGGTGGTTGCTAAGTGGGGCCACTTTGTCTCTCAACTTCGACTTTTTGTGAACACCTTTACATATATACTGTACACCATTAGACAAATTTAAATAGTGGTATCTACTAAGTACCTACTAATATATTTAAGAAATAATTTACACAATCGCACGTTTTTTTCAATAATTTCAGCCATAAAAGGAGATCGATTCAGTTGAGACTTCAATTAACACGCTTTTGCCTGGTATTAAGACTCGATTGAACTCACCATAGTTGAAAGTTGTTTTAATAGTAATTCATTAAATACCGATCACTTTGCTGTGATCTCACTTATTAGATGAAGTCTGACGAAGGAAGAGTTTCATACGATTTTTCTGTAAGAAAATAATTTCATTCCAATAGTGCTGGCGTGTATGTGCCAGCGATTAAATACAGCGCTTGTAAGCGTTCCGTGAAAGCCTGATCCTTTTGAAATTTTCCACTCCCAGTAGCTAACATTATACTTGCTTTGAATGTCATAATGACACTAAAATACCAGCTCACTTTAATGGGTGTTATCGACACTAAAATACCAGCTCACTTTAATGGGTGTTATCAAAGTCATCTCAACTAGTAATACCACACTAATTACACTGTCTGCCTGATAATAAATTCGTATTAAATTGAAACAAAATACATGAAATGATATGTCTGCTCAAATATTACTTAATTAAATGCGGCCGGGGGATTTACACAGCTCACTTCTTCGGTAAAGTGGATGAAACCCTTTGTAACTGTTGCGTAAGAAAATCAAATCCATAAATTACCTTACACGAACGTTGCAAGAGTGTCCTTGGTGAAACTATCGATGTATTATGTATTAGTCACTTAAAAGAAGTATATTCTATGTAACTAAAGACCTTATATGCTAGTTTATAGTATTGTTTATTCTAATTTATTAAAACATAAAAATATACTTCAGTGCCATCTGATGGATACACAATTTACTACAAAGAAGCTATTAGTGCATAGCACATTGTAAGTTCTTGCGCTTATTAGTATATGTGAAGATCTACTAAGTGTGTCCATTGATAGTGGAGTTAGTACCAAGTAATACTATAGTAGTATCAGTAGTCAATAGTAGGGCTACGGTTGTTCCCTTAAAGGAAAAAAAATCTCTCCATGTAGCAATGGGTTTCTTTGCGTTTGGTTTCTTTTTACAATATATTCCAACATTCAAAAAAAAATATACTCGTTAGAAAATCACCGTATCTAACTGCTGTCAAATCTATTCGAATGGAGTCTCCTCTATCTCTGGAACAAAACAATCTAAAGCGTAGTCGAGACAATCAGAAGGGGGACTAACGAGCATATTGTATGGCCGCCACCCCCCAACCCACCACCCCTGAAGTCCATGTGAAAAAAAAAACACACAAAGAAATCCTATTTTAGCCGTCAGCCACAGAACTGAGTGTGAAGTATGTCAACTACGTCAAAGAAACTAAATTAAAGCTGACAAAAGTTTATGTTGTCCTTGAGACCGTTGTGGAGTTGATTTGAGCTTTGCTTTGTGCCGTCGCTGATGACCTGCTGAACTCTGACCAAGGTGTTTTGCGATTAACAAGCCAATTTTCTTTAATAAAAATCTACTCATTCTTTGATCGCTGAATTTTTAGACAGAGGAGTATAATTAATCGCCAAACGCCAACACATTGCCTACTATATTTTAATGTCATTTGCAGTCAATAGGGCACTGTAGGAGTGAGAGGGGAAAATTGAAGGTGGTTGGCTTTAGGTAATAGTTTGACAAAGTCATAATTGTAATACATTAGCAAGTCACAATTGTAGTTATATAAAAACATAATTATATTTCGAATCAATAAACTATATATTTTTGATACAATTTCATTAATGAGACTTTATTTACTAAACACAAATAAAAACCCATGAAAATGCGAACCTCTTTGTTTTGAATCATTTAAGTCTGTCTCCTTTCAAGTTGTTAGAAAAGACAAAAATAGAATCAACAATACAACTTGAATAAAGGTTTTAAATCCTAAGAGCGCGTTATTGTATCAGTTCGCGCAAGTGTTTCAGCTCATATTTTAAACACGCTTTAATTCCAAACTCCTAACTAAACCGCTCTCAACAATATAAACATTGAATGAAAACGGCTGACTGTGCTCTATATAAGGTATATAACGCGAGGCAGAGAAGCAGCTGCCAGGAACGTGTGTGTTTTAGACTTTTATTGCTTTATACTTTGACACCCACGATAGTCTTTTGATGCAATAACGACCTGCTGTCACTTTGGAGTGGAGTTTTTTTTTATAGGTAACGAGATACTTAGACCAGCTGAACCAATGACAGCTTAATAGGCTCATTGTCAATAAATTTTCAGAGGAGTACTAATAGTCTTGAATGTTGTTTAATTTAAGATAACTTGAGACCTTATTCGTAACACGTTGTTATTGAACTTGTAGCTAGCGTTTAATATACTGGCTACGAGTTAAATAAGACGGTATGTTCTTGTCATTGAAAAAAAAACCGTTATGTGTCAGTCACACAATCATCTCACTTTAAAGAAGAATTGTATCTACATTTTTGCGATGGTAATAAATGATTAATAGTACATTGCGTTTACCTTACAAAGCAGGTGTCTTGAAAGCCTTACTCACATACAGTTAGGTATCTTGTTTTCTCGCTTATTCTACTAGGTATATCATCAGCCTATCGCATCATCATCATCAGCCTATCGCAGTCCTGTGCTGGACATAGGCCTCTCCAATTTGAAGCCACAGCAATAGGTGTATAGGTACTATTTAAAAATAGCGAGGATTGATGAAGAGCAAAGAACTTTAAGCATTATTCCAACCAACAATATCATATTTATTCTGCCGTTATTATCATAATTTACACTCTCGATTGTCGGCACTGTACGTAACTTGCTGCAATACATTCTAGATTTAAACTCACTTTTACTTATGCTACTATTTTGTAATAAGCCCCAGACCGGGTTCCGCCTAAAATAATGAACTTCGTATTACTTTAAAGAATTAAACTAATGAACTGAGACTTACAAAATACTGAAGTGTTAATTTAGGCACCGCACTTAGTAGTTAAGTGTGCGTTTTAGGGTCTGCGGTCTCGTTGCGATGCCTAGCTGTGAACAACGCTGTACTTGTTTAATTAACTTTAAATTCTGTCCGTTAAATCTATTTTCTTACATTTTTGTTTCCTCTGTTCCTTAGATAGAATATACGATATGTTTAATAACCAGTATATTCTGTCACTTTGTTGACCTATTCGCCTGGGGCTATATAAGGTAAACTATTTAATGGAAATTGTAGAGGTCTTGTTTTTTTGTTTAGACAAAATACGTTCTGGTTTAGCAAATATTGGCTTATTATAACATATCATATCAGTGTAGTATTACTTAAGTGAAAATTCGTGCATGAATTGGAGCATTTTATAGCTTTGTCTGATGAATCGCGGCACTGACAGTAAACTGACATTGCGTGATATAAGGTTAGTAGCTGCATCTTAGTGCGATGTATCTTTTGGATCTCATTGAATTGTGTTTTCTTGTTTACTCATATAAAGAGGCCACTAAAATTTAAGTTGAATAATTTTCGTGTATCAACCACAAACAACAAGTTCATAAACTTTTGAAGCGTTTTACCGTTTAAGTAAACAAACTATTCTTGTTAAAAGATAGAACAAAAAACTTTTATAATAAAAAAATCTTAATATGAAAACTCCGAAGTAAGCAAATGCCGTGCCGTCTAGAAAGTATTTAATGAAGAATTGTCTGTTTTATGGAGTGTCTATCAAAAACTTCGATCAATCAATTTACGCAAACTAATTTAAAGAAAAAACTACTTATGTGCATGGTATAGATGTGTGTAATCACGCGATATGTCGTGTCGAGGTCGTAATGTGTTCATTATCGGCTCCGGGTTGATGGTAACATCTGTATCCACGTATCCCTAATGGCTCTTATATTATTGCTGGTGTACACGACACCTTGACAGGGAAATCCGTACCATGCTATGGTTTACTATTCAACATCAATAGGCCAGCTCGACCGGAGTGATACGTCTATTTTACAGAAAACCACAAAACAGTGTTTGATTGTGTGAGTGAGGCTACCGAAGGTCCATTCACCAACCCTTCCCCACCCTCCCATAAGGCCGGCAATGCACTTGTGACGCTTCTGGTGTTGCGGGTGTCCATGCGCAGCGGTATTCGCTTACCATCAGTTGATACATCTGCTCGTTTGCCCCCTATTCCATAAAAAAAAACATTTTAAACTACTTAAATCAGATTGTTGAAAACAAAGAAAGATTTTCTCGGAAAAATATTTTCTAGTGTATTTCTACTGTAATTACTTCCTCGTGTTAGCTTATTAGTTCGATTAGCTAGAATTCTATAATGATTAAAAAAAAACAAACAATAACCATAATGTCCCACTGCTGATGAAATGATTCATCAGAATAATTCTCTTAAAGTATCAAGTTCTATAAGTTATAATTACATAAATGATTTATTGCAATAATTCTCATAAAATGTCAAGTAGTTGTCACACATCCCCAAGAGCGAAGCTAAGATTGTTTTTGAAAGCGGCTCACGAGTCGATACTTTTCAGCAGAGTAACAAGTAATATATATGGTAAAGTTTGTACATGTTGATTGTAATGAAAATGTGTGCTAAAGCAGATAATGCCAGGATGTATCTTGACAATACTTTTCATTAAATTGATGGATCCTGTCTGTATCCAACATTCAATAGATCTTCAACGGTCTAACAATATAGAAAATTGTACCAAGGCTGCCAACCGCTTTGAGAACTTTCATATCGCGATAAAGGCTCAGCAGTTACTCCTTAGCTCAGCGTTTCTTCGTTAGATGGCACTGTAATTGGTTTTTCTTTCTTGTGGTATTAGCCACAATAATAACTGCAGTATAAATAGTACTAAATGGCTGTAAATGGAAACGAAATGTGACAAATGTCTTAAGTTCCAATTCTGACATTATTAGGGTTCCGTGCCACATGAGAAAAAAAATGAAACTCTTATGGGATAATTTTGTTATCCGTCTGTCAAGGCCCTTTTCAAGGAACGCGTGTATCAAGTTCAAATACTCAGGTCTACAACTGCATTGAAGCTATGAATAAACTATAACTTTTATGCCAACGTAATCAAAAGATACAGCCGTTTATGCTGCAAATTTTCGACACTCGCAAGGGAATCAAGATCAGAATCTTCAAATTTGATACGAAACAACGTTATACACAGGCCGAGGAAAAATAACGAAAAGCACAAGTTTTTAGTAACATCCTATAATGAAAATATTTTGAATGATTTTAAACTAACAACCTCTTTCCTCGTGAACATTATTCAGCAATAAAATTACCATAACTTTAACTTATATACCTTCAGGTTTGTATGGAACCCTCAGTGCGCGAAACCGACTCGCACTTGCTCGGTTTTTTTCACTTCACACCGTACTTTAGAAACATCTTTTAAATGTTGTTTAAAATTTGCTATTCAACTTCTTATTTTATTATTAACTTTAAGTTTTACTTTAAAGTGTAGACAACGTCCACAGAACTCCGAGGGGAACAATTGGCTCTAAAATGTTTGTTCTTGTTTCCTAAAGAGATTCTGAAAACATTTTTTTTTCAGAGCATATCTGTAGTTGTGAAAGTTTCCATAAACCAAATAAATAGTATATTAGGTTCAAAGGTTGCTAAAACTGGACGATGCTCTAATTTATTCAATGCTAATTCACAAAAGTATTATAAAGTCTCAGACATACTGTGAACTGTAATGTACTTTTGCGTCGTACTTTCTTTAAAATGTTACTTGAGAAATGTCGGTTTAAAAGGACTCTTTTCTAGGAGAACAAACTTTCACAAACTACCGCGACGTAAAGTTTTCATATAAAATATTTTGTTTTGTAATTTTTTTAAGAAGTAAAATTTGGCAGCTCTCTTCGTTAAGCAACTCTTCAAGTAAATATACGGTCGGTTAACAAGAAAAGTTTATTAAAATCTATGACCTGACTACGCAAAATATTTGATAAAATTTATATAGTCTTTGTCACGTGGGCTATTATTAAAAATCTATTGACACTTCATTCATTAAAATCGGTTCAGTAGTTAAGGCGCTACGGTTAAACATGCAAACATACTTAGATTGCCAAAAATATTAACTTCTCTTTGGCTTCGTCGTAATAAATTTCTATTCTCTCAATCATCATCATCATCAGCCTATCGCAGTCCACAGCTGGACATAGGCCTCTCCAATTTCACACCACTTAGTTCGATCTATGGCTTCTCGCATCCAGCTCCTGCCACCTGGCCTGTGGACATTCTACACTACGTTTACCGAGACGCGGTCTCCACTCAAAATCTCGTTTACCCCAACGGTTATCGGTTCTTCGGCATATGTGGCCAGCCCACTGCCACTTCAGCTTGCTAGTCCTGTGGGCTACGTCGATGACCCAATAGCAATTCTCATTATAATCCTTTTCTAAGCTTTTGTAACTTTCTGGAATAGTTTCGAAATACATATCTTTAAACAGATTTTCGACATCATAATAAGGAGGACCAGTTTTTAGAACAGTATAATACTCTATAAATATATAATATTTAGAAAAAAGCGGACTCCTTCTTAAAAGACCGTCAACGCACTTGTGACGCCTCTGGTTTTGGGGTGTCCATGGGTGGCAGTAATCGTTTAAAGTCAGGCGATACGTCGGTTCATTTGCCACCTATATAATAAAAAAGCTGTTAAGGACAGTAATGTATATAAAAAAAAATGGATCACCGAAATGTATGTGCGTGCATAACTTCCTATTGGCTGCTTCAATTTGGATAATTCGTTTTGTCTGTGTGTTCGTTATTTTTAGGACAAGGTTTGTATAAAAGAATATTAAAAGCTGACCTAAACAGTTTTTTTTCACCACCTGAAATTTAGTAAATATTTACTAAAGAAAAATATAGCAGTTTCAAATTTGCCGGGTCAGATAGTTTTAATATTAACAAATTCAATTAACGATCACGTTTAGGGAGCTCTTGGAGTTAAAAGATAAGAAATATAGGATGGAATATTCTGTTATATAAAACATGATATATTTAAATTTGTGACATACGTCAAGGGCGTGTTACCCATTTTAATGATATTCAGATAAATTATTATTCATCACCAAATAGATTTATTTTTAAAATATTAGAAATAAAAAAAATCTTAAGTTATTTGCATGAATTGTGAATAAACTAATGCTTAACTTTTAATCTCTTCACTTAAATGTTTGCTAAACCCTAAATAAATAGCACTTTACATTCATTACAGCTAGTTGACAAAATAACAAAATGCAAAAACATTCCAAAATACACTTAAGTGCAAAGTGAAATGAACATTCTCCAGCGAGAGTTCCATTTACAAATCTTAATTACAGTCATTTGTTTTGAGTTGTATACCTGACTGAAGTTATTCGTATGGATATGTAATGGGTAAACCTGTTCAAGGTCGAGTTTCAATGTATATAGATAGATATATACTTGATTAACTTTACAAAACTAAGCCAAAAAATTATAAATAAATCATAGATAATAAAATTGTATGTAGAGCAATAAGCACTAGTACTGATTAGAAAATACTGTAAATACGAAAACAAAACGTAAACTTCTACTTTTTGTACAAAGTTTTATAACATTCTTTGAATTTTTTCCTACTTTTCTCCTTTTTGAGGAGAGCCCTAGGCCCAGCGGTAGACTGTTAAAGACTGCTGGTGTGATTAATCGCAATAAATAGCTATAATTATCTTATGGCAATTTTCTTATAAGAGATAGTTGAATGTTATTAAATTTTAAATTTTGCACGTAACCATGTGAATTTAAAGTATGAATACACCATATGCCCCTAATATATGACCGCACTCTCCGATCCTAATATATGACCGCACCATATGACCCTAAGATATGTCCGCACCATATGACCTTTATATGAACTCGCCGTACGCCATTAACATTAATAAGAATCGACGACTCTTCGTAGCTTTAATTACTCAACGGTGTTCTTATTTAAATGATTGATGATAAAATTAAAAGATTAATTGATGAATCCAAGTGGTGAGCTTTATTATGAGTAAGAGATTATTTTGTGTTTAATATTAAATCAATTTTTCAACGAGTATGACAGGTAAAGACTAGAGTCACTTGTAATTTTTAGTTAGTTGTTGACACGAAATATAAATTGGCAATAAATATTAGTTCAGCTTTTGTTGGCGGGTTGGCTCGCGTTGATATCAGTTTTGTGAATCATATGTTCAAATACAAGGTAGATAATTAGATTTTTTACAGTCAAATAGTATAGACTCCTTTAGTTTAGTTTAGTAGTTTAATTTAGTCGTTTTCGCATTTAAAATAGTAATAAAACATTCAGAACATCTTGACTTGACACTCAAGAAGAAGAAAAAATGCTATCGTCCAGTCTTATACAATTCTATGTTCTCATTAGAATATTTTTTTTTTAAGAGGAGAAGCTTATGTTCAGCAGTTGACTAATAACGACTCTCGGTAATGATAAGAGAATTTGTAAATAGATAAAAAGCACAACGAAAAAGTAAATTGATTACCATTACGTATGGTACCTTTGAAAATTATTTATTTTGTTTATACAGGATACCAAAGGTGATGCCATTTTTAATTACTTTACAAATAAGTACTTCTTAGTAAGAGCACAATAAAATTAGCGACATCCTCCACATCCGACAAATACAATATTTAATTAAGGCGGCCATATAATTTACGAGACGGTTACACATTGAATAACGTCCAACTCTAGCGGTCAGTGGGACCACATTTCGTTAGGACTTCGGGACAAAAAATAAAATCGGTGTAGGCTGTCTACCTTTACGAGTGTATTTACAAAGTAAAGTTCTCTTTGGTGATAAAATTGATTATCAAATCTTGTGCCTTTATTATATTTTTTTAACCTGGGAAGTACCTAGCTTCGGTACAAATGGTGACGGTATGTAGTTACAAGTAAATGATTTTGGTGCTAGTTTCATTCTTTTTATTTTAAAATAAAATTGGTAGTACCTAAATGTACGTAGTCCTTAAAACGTATACCTCATAAAGCCGCTGTAGCGTGGGTCCATATGCGGCATTGTTTCATCGTCTAAGTTCGCAATGAGTATGGTGACCATTACTCTTGGAGTCTGCTCAGGTTCTCCATCAGGAAGATTAGAGTCATGTTGATAGGCTAATACATTAAAAAAACTAACAATATTGATCGCTAAAGTAGCAACGTTTAGTTTACCAGAAAAAACTAAATACACCTTATCAAGTATAAGTATGGAGTAAGATCCGCGGCGCAAGAGATGATGTCCACGTCCGTAGAGTTAAGTGCTACTTGACCCATAAACTAACAATGCTTGTATTCCTTTTTGTAATAAACGTGATATTTTTGGAATAGCAATGGTCACTTCAAAGGCTTATTTCCTAGTATGGCTGGCCTATTTCTAAATCAATTGCAGTGTAAATTGAAAGAATAGGCTAGAGAATAACTCAGCTTGGGACTTTGTGTGCCACGATTACAACCTTTTATACCACAATAAAATTGTAGGGTTGCTTCCAATTGTTATTGTTATCACTATGTAGCATTTTATATAGTTTTCTATTTATACGACTGTGAAAGAAGGAGGGTTATATTTTTCGAGTGTATGTATATATGTATATATATACTTCTTTGAGCCTCATCGTATTGTTGTGTGGGTGGTACCAATAGATTCGTCTTAGTTGTGAAAGTGACAGTATGACTGGGTACATCGAAATTTAAAATAAACAAAATTAAGAATTTCGGATGCAAAAAGTAACCATAAAAAAATTATGTTTTCAAAATACATCGGGTACGGTATCAAAAAAAAAACAGTGATTACGAATATATAAATAATTTAAATGTTTTATATATGATATTGACGCTGTCGCGGTTTTTTTAAATAATTCGCTACTCTGATGTTCAGTCGGGGCTTCATATCATAAGCCTGTTGTCTCTTCAAAGATTGGAGAAGTCATTACGATAACCTAAACTAATCATGAATTAATAAACCTCATTTTTATGTATCTTTTAAAGTAAAGTATTTGATGTTTAAAAGTGGAAAATTGCCAAACAGCAAATATTTAAACTATCATTAATCATCAAAATTACGAAAACGTGATTAAAACTTGACTCAAAATATCCAAGGACTGACTTATAGCCATCTTATTTAAACAACTATGGTTTTAAAACCAGTTTCTTTCGTTAGATTTTAAATGAAATTTTATTAAAATGTATCTGTGTGTTTAGTCGTAACTTCTTATTAGTCCGGTTCAGTTATCTAAACAAGGTAAGCTCGCTAAAGTTAGTGTGCCGGCTAACGTTAGGAGCAGCTTATGCCCACCGCTGGGATTACAATAAAGCTGGACGACACTGTTGCACAAAGTTAATTTCATTCTGTGGTCAAACGTTAAGTTAATATAAAACTAAGCTCGTTCCTTTGTGTTGCATATTACTGTGGGTAGATTTGCAATGTGCCATTGTCTCGTGAAAACGATTTTATCATATTTTCTCGCTATTTGATAATTTATAGAAATAAGAACGAATTAGCAAAATGTATGTACGAGGAGGAGCACTTAACTTAGGGTGGACTGCACGAAATTTGATAATTCTTCCTTTTATGAGAGTTTGTAACAGTTAGGACAAGGTTTGTATAGAAGAAAATTAGATTAAAAGTGAGAGTGTTCTACTATCAAAGGCCGCCACTGTACACAATACATGAGAAACTAAGGCGGGTGTAAATACTAAAACCTTTTTTTTTCATAAATATAGAAAATATTTACAAAATAAAGTATGGTGGTTCGCCGGTTCAGTTAGTTTATTAGACATATACTCACGCCCATACCCGCAAAGATAAGCAAAGGTACATTGTATACACGTTTATAGAAAAAATGTCTAGAAAGAGTAATAAAAAATAAGAATTAGATTATAATGATCGAAGTTATTAATTTTATTTTCGTTTATTGTTCCAGGTAAGCTTTCATCCATTTAAAAAAGTTGGCGAAGTTGGTCACACGACAAAAAACTTATGTTAAGCTTGAGTACAAACTTTATATATGTAAGTAAATTATATCTATCTATCTATAATATATGACAATTTTTTGGAATTATTCATTGCTTCCATAACATATAGTAGGGAGAAGGCAAGTTTAGTTGTGATAGGGTGTAAAATTACATTTGGCTGAAATAAAGATTGTTAATAATTTTATTAAACGTTGTCAAAATAAATGATATATTACAAAAAAAAAAAAATGAAATAAACCTTAAATTTGAGGTTAAATAATGTAATGATGAAAGAATCGTTATTTTATATACGTTTTTTGTTTGATTAGGACTGAATGGTGAACATGACGTAAAAAAATCCAAATAGATTCGTAAACAAACAAATTCTGAGTGTGAAATTGTATCAGCGGTTCTCTCCATGGGCCGTGGGCGTTGCTCAATAGTTGCGTATACGACTGCTGATCTAGAAGTCTCGCGTTCGATTCCCTGGTCAGACCAGCTTAGGGATATAAATTTTCTTTTTTATATTTTTTTAAAAGACAACTCCCACATTTGGAAAACACATCCTGTGCAGAGGACAGACTACGAACAACAATTTGCGGATCACACAAGTTGTTTTGCCAGGTGGGATTTGAACCCATAACACTTGGCGCAGTAGAAAGCGTAGTGGCGACCGCTTAAAGCACTAGGCCAACTTTACAGCCATAGTTTTCTATTTATTATATGCTAAATGTATTACAAGAAAGTTCAAAAATATTCTCTAGTAAGTTAAAGCTAGATGGCGATATGTGCCAGATGTCGGAAGTATTATTTAAATGTTAACTGCAGGCAATATATCTTCGTATAAAGAATATAAGTAATAGTATATCTCTTGCAGCTCTAGACGCGTACTTTCTCACAATATTCGAAGACTTAATTGTATTGCGGTGTTTTCACATTCACGTGTACTTTTCACACCGCAATGTTACAAGTTAACAGCTTCGTGCAACAAAACGTTACATTGAAATACATCTTACAAAGTTTGCATGTACGTTTCGTTGGTACGTTCTTTGTACAACGTGAAATGGAGGCTGGTACGGCTCCCTAGAGAATACGAATAGAAAAGTACTAGGTTATCTGTTAAATTATAAAAAGGTGGTACGTTTTAGTTTGTTGTTTGTGCTTTGTAATAACTACATTTGCTTGCACGAAGTGCATATCGAAATAACATAGCATCGTTTCAATTGAAACCGTTAAATAATTTTTTTTAAAAAGACAACTCCCGCATTTGGAATATACATTCCTGTGTTGCAGGGATCTTTACAAACATACATGAAACGGACACAAAGTACACCCATATATTGCATAGCATCATTTTCCTATGAAACAAATTTTTTTCCTTACCTCTAATTTTGTATTAGTAAAACCGAAAAGTAGTAAGTTCTAGCCAAACTTCGTCTCATTTTAATTTTATAAACTAGGTTACACAAACAAGGTGCCAAAGGAAGAGCTGTAGATTGCAGTTTATTGTGACTAATAATTTAGACTTTGATGGGATATGAATATAAATGGATTGTCTATTTTTGTAGTTAGATATCTCCCCAAAAGCTATCTAACCAATTTTGCCTTGCCAGATTTGCAGGTAAGACATTAGCAGACTTGTTATATCTCTTTTCATTAAAGTTTAACAATGAGTTAAAGTAACATCTTTTCCAGCTCATTCCTAAGGTGCGCCATATAATACTGCAAGCGAACATTTTCAAAGTTTTCTTCGTGTCTAAACAACGATACTTTAAAATGGAGCTGTGTGTGACTAGCCAGTGTGTGTTCGAGAGGGAGGGTATAACCAACAATTTGTTGAGTTAGAACGTATGTTTACAAACACAATTTTCACGAAGATGATACTTGAGACTTGATAGAAACTGTGGTAGACGATATAAGATAGCACACACTGAAACTGATATTCATTTTCATATTTGAGCTTTATTATTGTGGTAAGTGGCTCGTATTCATTTTGTGCGATTATTCTTTGCGATGAATATATATTTTTCCATATAACGTGGCGTGATGCGTTTATTAATATATAAATACCATATGACTGATCGGTTAGCTAAAAATAATATTGTTATTTTTGTATTTTATCTACTGTGTGGAACTTTGAGGTACGGCCCGAAACTTTTATTAAAACTGCTTTATTGTAATTACTGATACTGACAAAGTAGATTTAATCGATTCCACTTAAGCACTGATTACTTCAGTGGAATCTTTTATACGCATTTTTGTTTAGGTATGCAATTAAGTAATTATTATTTGTAAGAATTGTAATCTCGTACCATTTAAGTACAATCTACTACAAAGACGTTCACATATCACCTAAATTGATTTGAAATACAAAGGCTTAATTTAAAAAAAAAACGAAAATTTTGAAGAACCTTGTTTATTGGGTAAATTTTCTTACTGTATCGGGAAGCCATTAGGACTCAACAAGATCGAACACCTCAGGACAATATTACTTTGTCAACTTTATCTATAAGAAAAAACTATTTCTATCCACGTACAACAATTACGGGCAGATCACAGTTCATCCTCGCCAACACACAGCCGTTTATTGTGTACACCTGTACATGTACACAATTAGTTGTGTCGCCCCCACACGTTGGCGCTTGCGGAGACAATATAATGCGGGGACAAATTAGCCTGTAACTCATTTAGTGAGTTGCGTGTCCCATGGGCTCGATACACTATTCCTTAACTCGAGTCTGGTAACCAAAAGGTAAAATTATTGAGGACGTGACCGATGTTTTGAATTCAATTACATTTATTTGAATAAAATAGAAAGTTTTGTAACAGAACAATTCAAAAAATTCAAATATTTGAACGTTAGAAGCAAATTTATTTTAAACTAAAACTCAGATCATACCACCGGAAAGCATTTAGAAAGAAATTTGATAACGGAAAAATCGCCCTCGGCCCGTATGGGCTGAACCGAATGATAATTCAGCCTCTCTAAAAGCTTTTCAACGTTTTTCGTTGCTTTTCGCTGAATGAATTAGGTTACAGGAGGCTTAGGCCTCACTCTGGAACTCATGAATGAACCTGAATGAGAGTTAGCATAGAGATTATTACATCTTGAAATGTTACATACTACTTTTAATTGAGAAAATTTAAGCTTGGTTACCCTACTGGAGTACATGAAACCTATGAAGGTAATATTGTTCGAGTATTTTGTACGATTGGCGACATTAGTTTACAATTGTTTTAGTTTTGAGGCCGTGGTAGTGAGATTTCGTTGTGGAGTATGACAGTCCCTATTAAGAAGGGACGTAGGGTAACTTGGAATAGTTTGTCAAGTTCTCTTGTTAGAATTAAGGGAATAAATGATTGATACAATTGTTCGCTAGTTTGTGAAACGTTCCCCTAACGACAAAGTTTACTTATTACGAATAATTATGTTCTCTGATGTGTGTGTGAAGTGGGACACAGC
Source organism: Hyphantria cunea (assembly GCA_003709505.1). Classification (NCBI taxonomy): domain Eukaryota; kingdom Metazoa; phylum Arthropoda; class Insecta; order Lepidoptera; family Erebidae; genus Hyphantria; species Hyphantria cunea. Next base: position 344,530 of record PKRV01004259.1, on the reverse strand, counting down.
TTTTGCGTTGGACTTATGAAACAATTTGTATAAAGTAAACTATAATGGAGAGATATGCTTACTCTTGTCATCTCTAATCATCATTTTAATTCAATTTAGAGTGCCGGTACAATATAAGTAATAAAATTCTCATAAAAAAATCGAATGTATTTCATTGTCATATGAGAATTATATTCTCATCTGATGATGAGAATGTAATAAATATATGTATATATTTTATATGTAAGTCACAGACCTGAGACTAGTTCATCAAGATCTCAGACTGTCCTAGGTGCACCCTGCTTACCTCTTATCCCGGGGAGCACCCTAAACGCCTCGATGTAAACGATCCCACGGCATTACTGAAAATCGGTTAAGTAACTGTTATTATGTTATTATTATTTTTTTTTATCGGGTGAGTATGATTAATGACGCCCTTAGTCTCTACTTCCTCTTGGGTGGGAAGAGTTAGTTTTGAGTTGTTTGTTCATGGACACAGCTCTTTTTGGTATTACAACAAAAAATACATACTCGTGAATCCGTAATGTGTTTGGAGAATAACTTAGTAAAGGAATACGATCTACCAGCTGACCCACGCAACCTCGATTACGTCTCCTTTTGCCCGTAGCGTAATAATTTTCCCCCGTCCTTGTAACATTCTTTATTGATACTCCGTTCCTATTGGTCTTAGCGTGATTATATATAGCTTTCATATACACTCTTCCTCGATAAATGGGCTTCTAATACTAAAAGAGTTTTTCAAATTGGACTCGTACTGCCTGCGATTAGCGCGTTCAAACAAACTCTTCAGTTTTGGTACATAGATTCAAATGCCAGAAAAAGCGGAGCATGAAATGGTACCTCACCAGGTCTGCATTGTTTGCATTCGCAATAACGATGATGTACACTAACTCTTAGATTCTGTTTATGATTCTGTTTATGCTCTCCATCAGGCAGAGACTGTAAGTTTGAAAAAATAATCCTTTCCGTTAGACTTCAGAATTAACTTAAAGCCTCATAAAATACTGAGACAGTCAATTCAATTTAATAAAAAGTTAAATAAAATACCGCCGAGCACTTAATTAATAAATTGAATCCTCGAATTCCGTCTTTTACGGCAGTAGCTCGTGGCGGTGGCCGGAGGGGGGGTGTAACCGCTTTACACCCCGTAAAGCGGTTACCGCGACCGGAAAAAAAACTATTACGATAAGACATCGGCGTGGAATTTGTGATATTACTAAGGTTTTCATACTATTAGAGGCTATTATTACAGGCCGGCTATGGAAGAAAGTTTTTTAAAAAACTTTCAATTGGGTTATTTTTTTGTACCTATACATGCTCAATACATACATACTTAATAAAAAAACCGGCCAGGTGCGATTCAGACTCGCGCACCGAGAGCTCAAACCTGTAGGTATGTAAGTTAAAGTTATGGTATTTTTATTGCTAAATGACGTTCACGAGGAAAGGAGTAGTGAGTTTAAATGAATAAAAATGTTTTTATTGTATGATTTAACTAAAAATCTATGCTTTTCGCAACTTTTGCTTAATGTATGTGCTATAAGATGTCGTAACAAATTTTAAAATTCTGATTTCATGGGAAGTACCCTGTAGATTTTGTTTCCCTTGCAAGTGTCGAAAATTTGCAGCATAAACGGCTGTATCTTTTGATTGCGTTGGCTTAAAGGTTTGAATTTTTTACAGGTTCAAGGGACATTAGACCTGTGTTTTTGATATGAATTTCTTGCTCAACGCATTCCTGGTGAAAATAGTCTTAACATACAGACAGACGGACAACAGAGTGATCTTATAAGGGTTCTGTTTTTACCTTGTTGGTACGGAACCCTAAAAATATAAAATAAAAAATCAATCAATCAATCATCAGCCTATTGCAGTCCACTGCTGGACATAAGCCTCTCCAATTTCACGCCACTTAGTTCGATCTATGGCTTCTCGAATCCAGCTCCTGCCAGCCGTCTTGCGCAAATCATCGCTCCACCTGGCTTGTGGACGTCCTACACTACTTTTTTTTTATTTTATATAATATATGTCTCCACTCAAGAACTCGTTTACCCAAACGGTTATCGGTTCTTCGGCAAATGTGGCCAGCCCACTGCCACTTCAGCTTGCTAATCCTGTGGGCTACGTCGATGACCCTGGTTCTTTGTCGGGTCACCTCGTTTCTAATGCGATCCCTTAGAGAAACGCCGAGCATATACCTCTCCATTGCACGCTGAGTGACTTTGAACTTATGGACCAGTCGAACCGTAAGTGTCCACGTTTCGGCTCCGTATGTCATTACGGGTAGGACGCAAAACATAAAATAATGTACTTAAAAGTTTTTCTCTGACTTATCATTTTTCTAGGCATTAAATATATCCTTAGTTTGCTGTGTACCTTTTCTCAGAGTTTTAGAAGGAAAAGGTTAATTTCATTTAGAAGGAACTAGGCGACATTTTTCGGTCCCGTTGTACATATTGTATGAAGGAAATTTCGGCACGTATTCCCTTCTCCGTGATCAGGGTATATACGCGAACTTCTTCATTCATTAATGTTATAACCTTCGGAAAAAATGTCTGTAATAGTTTGGGAATTATTTTTCTAGATACTTTTGACGTGTATTAAACCAACATTAATATAGCATATGTATATTTGCATGTGGCTAAGTGCTAAGAAGAAATCTTTCGCAAGTTAAAATGGGATGAATACGGGCTAAACATAAACGGAGAACATCTTTCAAACCTACAATTCGCGGATGACATTGTACTATTCGCCACAACTAAAGATTATCTTCAAGATATGATAGAAGACTTAGAAAGAGAAAGCCTCGAAGTTGGTCTAACAATGAATCTTCAAAACTAAAGCCATGACAAACGCAACAGAAGACCCTATTATTACTAATGATAGATTAATCGAGTACGTCAAAGAGTACACATACTTAGGCCAACATATTTCAACCACCGAAATAATGTCAAAATGGAGTAAAATTATTATATTTTGGTATCCAAGTAATGCAAAAAGAATACGAGGAAGACAGTACCGAAGATGGCAAGACAAAATTAAAGCAACAGCAGGCAAAGATTGGACTAGAACAGCGCTAAGTAAGGGAGGCCTTTGCCAAAGTTGGGCAAACGGACGATGTTGTCGATGTCGTTGTTTCACTTTAGATTCAACAGTAATTTTCGATTCTCATCCAGGACAAATGGTTGTGTAATAACTACGATCATCAGTTCTATATTACGATGTAAATTATCTATAATATGTTTGTGGTATCGCACGATTTTCAGTAGTCTGGTTATCATGATTTTGACTAGCTTGGGATGAGACTAATGTGGTTGAAATTAGTTTATTATTTATTAGTGTAAGTACATATGTATATAGATTACAGAGAGGTCACATGTTAAACCATTCTTGAGCGCAACTTTCTCCTTACTTATGGGGGAGGAAAAGGTTTAGGAAAGGTAAAGAGAGGTAGCAAATTAGTTTCTCTTAAGTACAGATGTCTATAGGTTTGAAAATAAAAAAAATCTGTAAGTGATAAAAAATATTGAAGAAAATATATACTGTATATTATAATAATAATTATACTAGGATGGTTTGAAAAGATTTCGACCTCAACGAGATTATATCAGCACTTGTCAGTTAAAAGTATTAAATTTAAAATCTGAATCTTTGAATTGTGCATCACTGGGAGAAATGTGTCGAGTTCAAGGAGGCTATGTAGCAAACAAAAAGAAAAACGTGTTGTATCGTCCTAAGGTACTTCTCAGATCTCCCACGTAGCTTAAGGGCTTAAGTAAGTACTTATAGTAAATAGAGATAAAGGCTTCCCAATCTATACCGTTAGCGCTTATCTTTCCCTTTAAAATTACTTGCATGAATTTTATCAATACATAAAATTAGAGTCGTAAAATCTCATAGCCCGAGGAGCTTATCTCTTCTGCTTGAATGAGAACTTGATATTAAAATTAACTGTAAGTACACGGTATGACCTTTTACTAGCATATTTAATGTATGACTGCACAATAGCTTAAGTACTCTCCTTGACACTACGCCGCGTACTGGGGGGCTATGTCCACACAAAAAATGTCTGTGATGTCATATTAGTAGTTTATCTCTGGCTTCTTATTACTTGCCATGAAAGATAGATGATCTTGATCAATACGAAACAATGTAAAGATAGATAAAATAAAAGTATATCTATACTATCTACACTAATATTATAAGGTGGAAAGATTGGATTGTTCGTTTATTTGCATTGAATAGACTCCTAAACTACTGAACCTGACTGACTGATTCCGAACTGAACTGAACGATTTGAAAAATTCTTTTACCATNGGTAATATATATAAATATACAATAAAAAATACTAATATAATAAATAAGCGTTAAAATACATATTTTTACAATTATGCATATATAAATATACATAATATAAAATTTAGAATGGGAGGATATAAAATTAAAGTGAATCTGACAGTGTGTTTAGAAAATGTTGCCGCAAAAGATATTTGAAATTTTGCCGTGTTTTTGGCATTTTAATTCCGAGAGGGAGCGCGTTCCAAAGCAGAATAGACTGTATTAGGAAAGTGGAGTGTACAAAGTCAGAGCTGTGAGTGGGACAGTGAAGAAGTAGATTGTTTGAAGACCTGAGGTTCTTAGCGTGGTTTGCACCTAAATACTGTAGTTGTGTGGTTAAGTAGGCAGGGGAATTTGGAGAAAACAGTAAAGAGTATAGAGTAGTCAGTGCACGCATCTGTTTGCGTATGCGGATAGGAAACCAATTTAAACTGGAGCGATGCTTATGATACAACACAAAAAATACAATTATAGAGATATTAGTACCAAATAAGAACAGTCAATTTGTTATACATTTTAGAATTAAACTCACTTGCTAAGTGCAAGTTTCATTATTTTATTTATTTATTTTTACAGCTGACTGGTTTCCCCTTATGGGATCATCAAAGGTTAATTAAAATAAATACATTGAATAAAAAAGAAAGTCATTTCTTATGTTATAATCAAATTACTTAACATGTTGGATCAACACCTTTGGTCCTTTGATTCTTTTGACTCATGGTCCAATATATCTAGAGACATTTAGAATCCTCCCGTGGTTCTCCCACATCTGCCTCCTCATATGCAAGTAGATATACACCGCAGTTAAACTAGTTTCCTTTGGTTTTTCCCAGGAACAGCTAACGCTACTTGAATAGTACTAATTCAAAGTCACTTTGTATATTAAACCGTATAACTTTGGCCCCGTTTTTTTTTATTTACGAATTCCACCTCCATTCAAAGAATTTGACATATTTACAATATTAACAAAGTAATTTAATAACAGGAATAGGCCTTTGATATTTTGAAGTTAAATTAGGCAAAAATGTGATGAGGCAAAAATGGGGTAATCTCAAAATTAATTTGATTCTATTAGATTGTGAATAAAATTGGAAAATAGCTTGAAGGAGTACTGGGAAAGGCTCACTAAATTGCGTCAACAGGACCTTGTAAATAAGTCCACGCTGCTCGCCTGTGGATCGTTGGAAATTTTGATCAAAGATTCCTTATTCTTAATAAAAATAAAATCACTTACTTGAACAAACACATAATTACTCTTTTAATTAACTTATTTGAGATAGGTACTTATCTATAGTCCTTAAAACATAAGCAAATCCATATAACAGTTGATACTTATGTCATTTTAGAACATACGAGGTTCATTTTAGGTGTAAATGTTAAATTGAATGATTCTTATGATGTATTGTACTTTATCTGTAATAATACTGGCACGAAAGAAATGCAAGTTAAAATAGAGATCATTTACGTATAATTTTGAGCGGAATGAATTCATTTTCCCGAGGGTAAATTTATTTCGTATACTCTAATAATCCGGACTGGACCTAATTAAAGTTTTTGAGAAAAGAGCCCACTAAAATTAAGTTGAAACAATGTAAAGATAGATAAAATAAAAGTATATCTATACTATCTACACTAATATTATAAGGTGGAAAGATTGGATTGTTCGTTTATTTGCATTGAATAGACTCCTAAACTACTGAACCTGACTGACTGATTCCGAACTGAACTGAACGATTTGAAAAATTCTTTTACCATTTAAAGCTAAATTATCCCCGCGTAACATAGGCTATATTGCATTTGCAAAAAAATTAGGGATCCGTATAAAAACTTCGAGACCTTGTTAAGTGTTCTAAGCTTGGAAATCCTAATTTTTTGGTAAACATCAATGTCTACCCGCGCGAAGTCGGGGTGGGCTGCTAGTTAAGTTAGAAAATAGGATAACAAGAGTCACTTGATAGACACATTGATACAATGAGAGCTGTTGGCAAACGTTGCTAAATAATAAAACAATCGGTACATTCTACTCAGGCATAAAATTATATCTCTTCTGCTCTCTGATCACTGACATCTTTAAACAACTCTACGGATTTTAATAAACTTTTCAGCATACATAGAGTAATTCATGAGGATCGTTTAGAAGTGTAATACACGCATATTACAGAAGACAAAACCCGAGAAGATTAGAAACTTCCGTGTGAAGCCAGGT
>PKRV01004259.1:319448-337027 GCA_003709505.1 Hyphantria cunea | reverse complement strand
TCAACATGGTTTTATTTCCCTTTTTGAAGAACAGGACGACCACACTCCTACTCCACGCCTCTGGAGTCCTCCCTTCGAACAGGACGGCGTTGAAAAGCTTTTGGAGCGCCTTTAATACGGGTTTACCTCCAACCTTTAACAGCTCTGTAGTAACGCCATTATCTCCAGGGGCTTTTCCATTTTTCAGCTGTCCAAGAGCCATCTCGATTTCGTCAATGCTGACTTCTGGCAGACCTTTGGTGAAGTGGCGTGTTAATGTGGTTTGAGGGTCCTCATTTTCGAGATCAGGTCGAGGTGCATGCGAAGCGTACAAATCGCCATAGAAGCTTTCTACTTCCGAAAAGACAGCCAGCTTGGAAGCAACGACTTCTCCGCTTACTGTGGTCAGCTTCGTCAAATTGCTTCTTCCAAGAGATTTCACAAACAATTTTGACCCCCGATTCTGCTCGATTGCTCTTTCAATGAAAAGAGTGTTGGAGCATCGGAGGTCGTGTCGTACACGCTTACGAATCTCTCGGTTTAGAGTCCGCTTTGCCGATGAAGTGACTGGCGGGTTCTCACGTCTTTCCTTCATTAACCCTAGTGTCCTCTCTGAAAGTTTCGACTTCGTGCCTGTACGCTGCATTTGACAAAATCTCGTACCTTCACTCCTGAGGATTCGAACCACATTTTCAAGGTTCTGGTTTACGTCTCTTGTGGTTTCCATGGCAACAAATCGGTTTACCAGATTTGACTGGAATTTTTCAGATCCCATCTCGACTTGGAGCAGAGTTGGTCGGAGCCTGGATTTCATCATGACACGTTCAGCCTTGAAGTTGACATTCGAGAACCTCGGTCTAGTCGGTGATCACTACCGGTGTTAAACCTATAAAGCACTGAGACATCTCTGAATATGTGCTTTCTGTCCGTCATGATGAAATCGATCTTATTTTTGGTCATAGTGTCGGGGCTTTTCCACGTCCACTTTCTTTAGGGCCGCTTCTTGAAAAATGAGTTCATCAAAACAGTCCCTCCCGCTCGAGAAAGTTGATGAGCATTTGCCCCCTATGATTCCTGTTTCCAAATTCATGGGATCCTATTACCGATTCGCCACAGGTTTGTACTCCCACTTTGGCGTTGAAGTCACCCATAACAACGTTGTAGTGGGTTTTAGTAGTGGAGTGGAGGGCCCTCGATATGTCATCGAACATATCCTCCACCTCATCGTCCGAGTGAGCCGAGGTCGGTGCGTACACTTGTATTACCTTGAGGCTTATACCTCTCGGTAAGCTTGACAATGAGGTACGCTACCCTGTTCGACACACTAGAAATTTTCACAACGTTGCCAGAAAGCGACTTGTTTACCAGAAACCCCACGCCTGGTACCTCCCCCTCTCTTCGGACTTCACATAACCCTAAGATGTGCCACCTAACTTCCCAAGTTCCTCCTCAAGTTGTACCAAATGCGAGTCTAGCCGTAACGTGCGGAAAGACCGACTACGCCCTTATGATTCTCGAATTGGTGGCAAAAATCACATGCCATCAGAAAACCGATAGATCTTTTACCTCATATGTCATAAGTAATCTAGACCATTGTAATCATCGTAATAAGAAATCTTTTACCAGTTAGAGTTTGTTACTTGACGTCTACAGGAAATCCAAGTGGATATTATGTCAATTAGTCGTAAATTGCTGTCGGACTCAATCGCGTGACTACTTCTAACAATGACTATACGGGTATTACCTTAACATTGAAACTGTATTATGTACTATCTATTTCCTGCAGCTTCGTGTGTAAGCCTTTTTCTAGCTTTGGAAATAATGAAATATCATACAACCATCCATTTACATGATTTGCCTTAGAGTGAAAATTTTAATTATTTTCTTAGTTGTTAGATGTTGTTGTTGAAAAAATATGAGCTGTTCAAATTTCTACTTTTTAGATCCAGTGTTAAAAGCTTTGATAATAGATATGATGACTAATTTTGAAAAACTGTATTGTGAAGTTCGGAATTATCTCCAATTGTCACTAACAGCTATATTTCTACAAAAAATAAAGGTTTGGTAAGAAAAAAATGCTTTTTTTATGTTATAGGGGGCAAATGAGCAGACGTATCGCCTGACGGTAAACGATTACCGCCGCCCATGGACACCCGCAATACCAGGGGCGTCAAAAGTGCGTTGCCGCCCTTAGAGAATGCTATTTAAACTCTAAGTTTAAAATCAATGCCGGGGCACTTGATGGTGTCATGGCGTCTGTTTGTGTAAGACGTGACGTCACCATTTGTCAACCAGTGTCAATTATAACTTTTATAAACAGTAAAGTGACCGTCGATTATGTCCGAAATAATACTCTATGAACCCCATTTCATCGCACAAAAACATAATTTTAGTGGTTCCTGGGTACTGTCATCATGCCTATTTAGCCAGTAATCATTTATAGTATTAATTAGCGTGAATATAAAGATAAAGATAATTTTATTTAAAAGATAATATATTTAAAACCATATAACAAAAACTCAAAGTTGTGCATACAAAAAATAAAACTACAAATATTCGGAGCACAAGTGTAGCTGAACTCTGGCACCCATGTTAAGATTTAACTTGTGTTATGGGTACCAGGGCTCCCTCACAAGGTAATGACATTGTCTGCATAAAATATAACTCAAGAAAATCATTTAATTACAATTGAAGTTGTTACTTACAAATGGAAAGTAACATCTTAACCAAAATTAGAACTAAAAATTAAAATAATTTAAAACAAAAACATGCTAAAAATGTTAACACGACCTAGAGAAATATTCTGATTCAAACACAATTTAATTCAACAAAACCAAAGCATATCAAAAAAAAAATACCATTAAATCAAGCTCATGATCAAAAATTTACTTTTACATCACAATCAAGGTAACGTTCAATCGGAACAGAATTAAAATTAGATTAAAAAAATATCAAAGCCTAAAAAAATTTAAAAGTAAGAAAGAATTCAAAATCATTATCTATATAAAAACCAAGTTTTATATTAGAATCAAAATTGACAAAACATTCAGAGCATTATGTAGAATGCATAGTTGAGTACATCAAACATAAAGTCAAATCGAATCAAATAAGAGAAAACCATTTAAGTCAAGTTCATGTTACAATCAAGAATTCAAGTTAAAAAATCACATTATATATAAAACATTTAAATAAGAAATTAATTAAAATCAGTAATCAATCAAAATAAAATTGGAATTTAAAATTCATAAAATGGAAGCATGAAAATATCCATCGCCTTACAGACAACAATAAAGGCCCCCCCAATTCTGCGACATATAACAAAGGTTAACATATTTCAAATTTTGTTGTGTGTGTGTGTGTGTGTGAGTGTGTGTTGTACTCAGATACATTTATAGAACATATATTCTAATTATAATATTGATATAGAGAGAAGTTCCTCCGTCTCCGTATAATTCTTAGTCTGGAGCCATCCACCTACAGCTATTTTCAACTTTCAACTACTGAGTGTATAAATATTGCAGGATTTGTTTAGCAGATTATAGAGTCGGCAACTAATTACACGGAAATGTCTACTCGCAAAAGTAGTTCTAAAAGTCTACACTGGACGTACCCGACATTCTCGACGTCGCAACAACTTAGATGCATCGTAGTACAGCGTCTTATGTCTCCTTAGAACCGTCTGGAGTACAAATAGCTGTCTTGTGGTCAGCACCCGATATTCCTCGTAGAGCTTGGAAAGTGGATATCTGAACAGCTTAAATGTTAACCTTCAAAACGGCTCTCTGCGCTCGTTCCAGCTCCAAGAAGAAAGCCTTAGCTGCACCTCCCCAAACAGTAATGCAGTAGCATATAATAGATTGGCACAATGCGTAGTACACACCCCTGAGGATATGGAAATCGGCCGAACACCTCAACCTTTTAAACACGTATATTAGTTTGCGGACGCGTGTGGCTTGCTGGGCTAGATGTGGCTGCCAGTTAATACGCTGGTCAATAATTATACCCAGGTATCTGACATTCTCCGATCTAGTTATTGCAGGGCAGATACATTGAGTATCAGAAGAGCCTCCAATGCAAGAATGAGCTTTAAGGCTATAAATATCCGACGATGGTTATCCACAAGAATTTATTGACAAGGTAAGGCAGACTGTTTTATTCAGGTTCAATGTTAGTAGATTAGATCGTAGCCACTTCATAATGATATCAAGTGTCTGCTCAGCAGATGCATAAGCACTTGGCCAGTCTTTATCATAGACAACCAAAGCCGTGTCATCAGCGTAAGCATAAATTGAGCAATTTGGAATAGAAAGCTTGCAGAGGGAGTTAACATAAGCTAGAAAAAGAGTAGGCCCTAATATTGAGCCTTGGGGCACGCCGTATGTCATTGGAACCTCATCACTAATACACGAATCAATCTTGACACTCTGAGTCCGATCAGAGAGATAGTCCCTAAAGATTAGCAGAGCGTGACCACGAATTCCCATCTCCTTCAACTTATGCAGCAAATGTGGGACGGAAACGGTGTCAAAGGCCCTGGAAAGGTCCAGGAAAATGCCAATATATTTTTGATTTACGTCTAATTTACCCACAACACAATCAACTAAGGATGATACTGCCTCCTCAGTTGACCCCCCACCCCTAAAACCAAACTGGTTGCTCGCAAGAATGTGATTATTCTCCAAATAAGCAACAAGGCGAGAATTTAATATCCTCTCAAGAACCTTCGATATCGCTGGAAGGACAGATATTGGCCTGTAATTGTTCAAATCATATCTGGATCCTCTCTTGAATATAGGATAAACAATGGCCTTTTTGAATACCTTAGGGAATCTGGCTGACGCGATAGATGCGTTACAGATATGAGCGATAGGCTTAATCAGGATATTACTGCACCGCTGCAACAGACCAACACTAATACCATCCCATCCGACCGCGGCGTCTCCACGGAGGTTAAAAATTATATTTGAGACTTCTGATGTGTCAGTAGGAAGAAGCGCAAGCGATTGCAACGGTAAGTTGTCACGTATAGACCCACATGAAAAAATAGCACCAGTAATGTGTATTACCGCTAATTCCTTGCCTATGTTAGCAAAAAAATTATTCAGTCCGTTCACAGACTCCGCGCCGCCATTGCTGAGCTTCAAAAGTTCCAGTGGTTGGTCAATTACACTATTCCCATCAATAATTTTTTAATAAATTTCCACGTGGCTTTCGGATTATTTTTAGCCCTGCAGAACTGAGTTTTCTCATACGCAGCTTTTAAATTTTTCAGCAATTTGTTGCAAAAGTTGCGGTATCGTAGATATGTAACTTTGAGCGTATAGTTATCAGGTTCACTTTTGAGTTTACGGCTCATGGAATCCCTGTTACGGATACATCTAAGCAGACCTGGGGTGATCCAGGGCTTTATCAGTCTGTTCTTAGAGGGCATATGCTTCAATTTGGTGGAACGTTGAATTACTTGTCCTGTCATAGTTACAAGCAATTCCGCTACCCGGTCAGCATCCGACGTGTTTAACACACAGGTAAAGTCTGTTTCTGATAGAGCAGTATAAACGGAGGAATAGTCAACCTGAACTCGGTTTAGCTTGCGTTTACCAAGTCTACGTTTAATATCTGTGGGTATGAAAGATCCTGGCCTATGCTTCGTCAGATCCCACCTGATTGTAATTGAGCCCAACGGTAAACCGAACACTCAAGTATTAATATTAGTCTAATCAAAAAGCCCGGGATTCCACAATCACAATTCATTAAAAGAGTGAAACAAACATGTTATATTATATCTATTATTAATGTTAAGTGCCGAAAAGCCCAGTAATACTTCCCAAAAAAAAACAATGAAAATTTCCTTTCAACTAAGATGTCATAAATAAATTGATATTGTTGCAGCTATTCCGTCTTTCTTTGTTTTTTCCTCTGTATATGATATACTTGCATGGGTATGTATACTCTTGTGGCTTTCGATAGCTTATACTTATATGAATCACTAAAACTGTTTTAATAGAATTATTCGTAATCAACCACTATGTTTGCGAACCGATTTACATGACGAAAGGAATGTTTGTGATAAAATCAATTACAATACAAAATAACATTCTATATTTCGCAATCGCCGATTTTTAAACGAAATAACACAATTAAATTAACAGAAATTAAATTGTCTACAAGACTGAGGCTACAGGTTGATGAGAGAGCAGTACTAAAATAACTTCATCACGTACTTTCACAGAGATTTCGTTTAAAGAGTACACCTAGGTTCCGTCAAAAGACGTCTTTCAAGTCTTTTGACGGAACCTAGGTGTACACTGTGTTTACTTATCAAAGTAAACACAGTATGACTCGAACTTATTAAACGTAACATCACTGTTCCAGGGAGATCCAAAACAAAAAAAAACAAATGCGAGTCGGACTCGCGCACCGAGGATTCCGTACAAACCTTTATTTTTGCAATTTTCCTTTATCTGTGTGACAAGACGTTGCTTCGTACCTAATTTCAAGATTCTTAGTTCATGAGAAGTACCTTGTAGGTTTTGATTCCCTTGGGAATGTAGAAAATTTCCATCATAAACGTCTGTATCCTTTGATTGCATTGCCTTAGAAGTTTGATTTTTACAGCTCAAAGGGACAATAGACCTGAGTATTTTATATTAATTACTGCTCGATACCTATACACGTTTCTGAGAAAAAGGGTGTTGAGAGACAGACGGACAACAAAGTGATCTTATAAGGATATCGTTTTTCCTTTTGAGGTATAGAACCCTAAAAATCGAGTTAACATCTTATTCTATATTTTATGTATATACATACATGAGCCTACCACTCTGTTAGAAAGCATGAGCAAAATTCAATAGTAGTGGTCACCATATTCATAGCTAATACAGACAATGTAGCAAGGTGACCCACACTACGTCGGCCTGCCTATTCAGATGCGTTAGCATCTTTGAGCCTCCGGTCTCGCACTCACCAACGAAACACGACAACACTAATAAAAATATATTTTCCCGGTCAATGGACTTCACAGTGTTCATCATCTTGAATTAATAACAATTTTATTATGACCCCTTCAATACATAAGGTTAAAGCCTTACCTGTGGAGTAAGTGCTGATTAATGAAACATAGGACGAATGAACCATTAATATCAATTTGTTCAAATTAACCATTGACGTCATCACAATAGCGTAAAAAAACTCAAGAACAATAATAGACTTGGGTCTTTATTGTAACAATTTCTATTCGTTGGGGTTCAGACGAAATGTTATAAATAGAATATTAAGTGAATCGTTGAGAACCGATTTTACTTTCTAAATGCGATATTATTTTAATATGTACCAACTTCTTCTAGCGAATGAACACATGATAGTTAAACGTTACTGTTGAATTTTTTATTTCTCATAAATAGTATCAGACACTGTGACCTGTTGAAGAATCTACTAAATATAAATTCTGATAGAAAATACTAGTCTCTAAAGAATTATATTCTAATTAGGTGGCACGAATGTGCATGCATGTACATACGCACGCATGTAGATACGCACTCACGCAGACATCCATGCACGGAAGCATCTATGCATGCACACACATACTTTCATTAATAATATTATTACTTTACTAATGAAACAGATACATACTGGTTTAATATTTATATATACATCTCCTTGTCACAAACATAAGTTCTGAAACTAATTGGAGCTCAAAGCAACACTACACTTAATTAAGCATCGACAAGATAAGACACGTCCAGTTCGACAGACACACGTGATATTATTGACATGCGATAGGACATGTTATATTGATTAACTATTTTTCGGTAATTTCATGTTTATTTATTGGGTAATCATAAACCGATTTGATAAGTTTATTTTTATTAGGAATAATGTCTTTTCTTAATGCCTTTAATAGTTTATTACAACTCATCACGAATCGTCTGACATTGAGACCAGGTGACCTTTGCATGTGTGACGAAAAAAAGTTAACTTAAAGAAAAAGAGGGCAGAGCTAAGATAATTATTTAATTAACTGTGGTTCAGTTTGTTAAAAAAGTATGTAAGCAGTTTAATGCAACTAATTGCCAAAATGGCTAAACAACACGATAAAGTGCCAATAGTTAATTACAGACCAAACAAAAATCAATATAGTACGAAATTCGTAGCCTTCGTTCGTGTCGTCATGCACGTACGTAGCCGCGTAGACTAGCTACGATTCCGCTACGTCACTGCTGCTAACTGATTTGATTCCATATCAAAGTTTAATTGGCGTTTTACGTAGAACTCGTTCAGAATACCCAACTGAGTCTTATAGGTACAAGTAATTATATCAAAAACACGTTTCAGAACGTAAATGGTAGGAAAGACTCGCACAATCGGGCACGTTTGACCTGAGTGATAGAACCATCTCGCAAAAAACTTATGAATGATAGATGCTAAGCAATTGTTTTGTTATTCTTTACTGAGAGGAAGAGGTCACCGGAATTCAAATCTATTCTACTTCAACCTTTCAAATAATGGTTAAAGACTTCCATTCGAGAGAGCCCTACTATACTCAGAAGCGAAAAAGGGTGGTACTAATGTCGACTTGAAATTATAGTTTCTAAAACATCTAGCATGAGAATCAACCCAAACGATTCTTATGTAGGAAACATTACTACATGATAAATAAGGTCTATCATTTTGTTCCACAACTATTTATTGGAACGAACGTTCCTTACGGCAGGCTTGGAGGGGATAGGGCTTTTGCTGCGCAACCGAACTGAAAAAAATGTGATAGTAAAACCGTAAGAAAAAATCCGTGGAAAAAAACTGCGTGGAATAAAACCGTTATGTGAGACGTGCGCAGGCGCGACAGCCGTAAAAACAAGTGAACTAACAAGTGGCTTGAATGCAATTGACAGTGATAATAGTGGGAAATTATTCAGTGCAAAAGAATTAAATACGTAAGTATTAGTTTATTTATAAATATAAAATATTTTATATTGGTTAATATTGTGTGTACATACTAAAATCTTTGTAAGGTTTTCTAGGTTATCTTTCTTGCTGTTTTGAGGGTCATACGGAAAAATTGAGAAAAAAACTACGAAATTTCATAGAGATTATATATATATATATTAATTATATAATATAATCTCTATGAACCATATATGTGCGCGCGTGTGTGTAAATATTTCTTTTTAAATTTGAATTGGATATTTTGATGATTCTACATTAGCCGAAGGAAATACGTTCCTACCTGGTGTCCCACGACACCACATTTTAATTTTTTTATGCTAAAATATATTTTGTATGTATTATTTCTACATACGTAGGAAGGTATACAAATACAATGCTAAAATATATATATTTAACATGAATATGATTCATAGTTCTTAAAATCATCAGGAATCACAACATATTCTGCATAACAAAATCTTTGTACATAAATCCGTACCTATTATCTAAAGTTAAGCCGAATTAATCCGAATTTAGATACTTTTATAGGTATATATCGATATCTATTATTTTTTTATTAA
Organism: Hyphantria cunea; assembly: GCA_003709505.1. NCBI lineage: Eukaryota > Metazoa > Arthropoda > Insecta > Lepidoptera > Erebidae > Hyphantria > Hyphantria cunea. The sequence goes on along the minus strand of PKRV01004259.1, from coordinate 327,545 downwards.
GTAACTTTGTCCCTGTGCAACTACATGTCATATATGTACATCAAACAATACAACATGACATCAATAATAAACATAAAAAACCAGGTCTTAAAGTAATATTATAGTGTACATAAGCCTAAATCATCCAATTTAATTATCACAGACAACACTCCATTCAAATAGCCAATTAGTAACCTCTCTTTTCAGTCTAAACGCGTTGCTCTCACCCATTAGTTCTGGACACATTCAATCAAAATGTGAAGGACATTTTCTATCACACCGCATACCAGGCTATTAATGACGGGACCTATTTCATTAAAAATGCAAATTTCTTTAATGCAATGTAATAGCAATAAGTAGTATTTCAGCAGTCCGGATCTGCTAGTGTGTAGTGTGTGATTCTGCCTAGTTTTGGATCATTTGACCGTTGAAACCTATACAAATATATATCCTTTTTGATCCATAGGTTAAAATTCTTAACATAAATATAAGTATCTAAAAGGAATCTCCAACAAAATAGAACATTGATATAAAAATAAATTCATTGAACCATAAATAAGATAAACTGGTAAGAACACGAGTGAGGGCGCATCGCATCGTTCCCTCCACGTGTATTTATTTGTGTGGAAAGAACTTAAGAAATACAAAAGAAAGAGTTCCGAGCTCGGTGCCGGCCGCGTGGCACCATCACGCAGATAGGTACTTGTCACCTGGAATAGACAAGGAACGAGTAATAGGCTGCACGGTAGGCGTGATTTAAGTGGTCGCTACACCTCTTCCTACTGTGCCAAGTGTCGTGGGTTCAAATCCTATATGGGACAACACTTTGTGTAATCCCTAAATTATTGTTCTAAGTCTGGGTGTCCTTTCTGAACGTTTAATGTATGTTTGTAAAGTCCCCCGTGACACAGGATGTATACTCCTAATGCAGGATTGTCATTTATATATATATAAAATACTAGGGCATATAAAACAGGTGTTTGTTTTCTAACATATATTCATATAAAATCATCAACAGACCGTAGTTGTGCACTGTCGAGTATAGAACTCTTCTTAGAAAAGGAGGCTTTGCCTACAGTACCACACTTGCCAGACAAGAGAGACAGTAAGCCGGCTTGAAACAGCGCCTGCGCTGTGTTTCACCGAGCGAGTGAGGACACCGTAGGCCTATTATCCAGGGGTCCGGATGGCGTAAGAAAGCGGTTCCCGGATCTCTCCCATCTCAGGCGCAGAGTGGCACACCGTGTGTTTTTAGCCGGTTTGATTCCGACACACCACCCTGTCGTAAACCCCGGTGGGGTGAAGGCCCGAAGGGGATTCCACACGTAAAAAAAGAACAAAAGGCCTATTATCCAACCATTCCCCATCCCCCAAGACCGGCAACGCCTCTGGTATTGCGGGTGTCTATGGGCGGCGGTATTCGCTTACCATCCAGCGATACGTCGGCGCATTTGCCCACTATCCTATAAAAAAAAACAAGTTGCTAAAGGGTTTGTTTCAAGTCATAATAAAAATAAATATGTTACATCTAACACACAACGCCATCTAGTACCAAGCTAAGTAGAGCTTGTACAAGCTCCCAAACTCCAAACACCCAAACTCCGAACAAATATGTACAGATCATACTAACATTATGTGGGACCCGGGGATGGAACCCGAGACCACAAGTTCTACGCCGAGCTAGACAGTTGTCATTCTCTTTGCAGTGTTGTTACTCAACATGGTTGGTTCCCTTAGTCGGCTCTTACTCCCAGAGGGTTGTGATATCCCATATTTTTAATACTTCATCATACAAATACCTGATGAAGAGTGATAATAGAAAGTTTGTCAGTTAGTTGAAGGTGCTAATCCTATGAAGAATTGGTTTATCCTAGATATTTTTTTTTTAAATCTCAGAGTTAAATAGCTCATTTATCGATGAAGCTTTATACGCTACTACTAATAACGACGAAAACGCTCTCGTCTATTCAGCTCGTCTGGAACTTTGCACTGATAATCAATTCAATTTATAGATATGAGACCACAACGTCCTCGAACTATTAATTAAAATAATATAGTATTATAAAGTTTGTAAAATTTGGGCTTTTAATACGTAATAAGTAAGAAAAATAAAAATAATTTACCGAACCTAATTATGTCTGAAATAAGTTACAGTAGAAAATAAGGGCAGAGCTTCGGATGGGTCGCTACAGACAGATTAGGTCTTTATAGACTACTTCCTTTACCTTTGAACCAATTTCCAACTCAATCAAATTTATTTCAATATTTTTTACAAAAATAATTCCTTGTGAATTTTATTTTAACATTACTTTTTACAAACTAATTCTCAACTTAAGTAACTAAATTTAAGTAAAAATTATTCAAGTCTCATTCATACCTAGCCGTAGTCGTCGGCTTGGCTGGATTTAGCTTCGAGACGAAAATTAAATGCAATTACTTCGATGCAAAAAGCATGTAATCTTGTATTTTACCAGACTTCAAACTTCGTACAGGCAAACTAGCGTTAGAGAGCCACGCTTTGGACCCAGCTCGGCAGAGTGATATTAGCTTAAAAGAAGAAATTGGATTGAAAGAGAGAGAAAACCGCTATTAAGCTTTCTTTTACCGATTTAATAGATCCCTTAACCCCCTCTGTGTTTGGAGCCTGACCCATTATTGTACTGAAAAGTCGCAACGCACATGTGACTCCCTATTTACTGCAGTGTAGCCTATATCTTTCTCTAAGATCCAATCTATTTCTTTCTATTCTGAAATTCATTCAAATCGGTTTAGCGGTTTAGCCGTGAAAGCGTAATACACAGAGTTTCGAATTTATAATATAAGTATGGATTCTAGATCTTGAAAACAAAACACAAGCAAAGTCAAAATAATTTTGAATTACTGTAAAATCTAACTCAGATATATAAATATAAATTAAAAAGAAATAATAGCTTAATATTCTTTTTGTACATCTGTGTAAATGTAAGTTCCTTTCGTCATCTTGAGCCCGAGACGTACAATGACGTCTGCAGTGGACATCATGAACAGTTGTCTGCAACACATTGCGATGCACAGGTTTTATGATCCACAATTTACTACTAAATAATTGGTACTACTAAATAAATGGTTTTTGCTTTTAAATTTATAACTTGAGCTATAAACGTATACCAAACAACGTTTGTGAGAAATTTGTAATTGTTTTCTTCTAATTAATTGACAGCACTGAATTTAGGACTTTTTTAGGGTTCCGTACACAAGGGATTAAACGAGATCCTGTTACTAACACTTCGCGTTTATTCTGTCTATCCGTCCGTCTACCACCAGGCTGTATCTCATGAACCGTGATAGTTGGACAGTTGAAATTTTCAGGGGTGAGGTATTATTGTTGTTGTTGGTGTTGTTGCATAATACTATTGCCGCTTTACCTACAAATACTAATAACCGTGGGAGAGCCACGCTTCGGCAAGAAGGGGCCTGCTCGACCGGAGTGATACCACGGCCTCACTTAAAACCGGCGTGAAACAGCGCCTGCGCTGTGTTTCACCGTCTGAGTGAGGATACCGGAGGTCCCTAATACAACCCTTCCGCTCATACCCCTTCCCATCCCCTGAGGTCGGCCACGCAGTTGAGTCGCCTCTGGTGTTGCAGGTGTCCAAGAGCCGCGGTAATCGCTTACCATCAGGCGATATGTCTGCTCTTTGCCCCCTATTCCTCAAAAAAAAGGTCGTGAAAGGTGTGAGATTATAATTATTATCCCAGTACTACCTTACAATATATTATCAATATTTAAAATGAACAAATTAATACATATGTACTTATGGGTATGAAGGTACACGTGTTTATTTAAAAAAATAAACCCTTTTGTAACTCAAATCAAGTTGCGCGAGTCAACAAGCTTCTCATCAAAGCTTAATGAGATTCTGAGCAAAGATTCGTTAGATTTATTCACGCAAAATGTTTATTAAAGCGAGTTAATTCTCATTTGTAAGTGATCCCTTCGACCCAGAACACGGCCATCTATCGATCTGACCTGATATAGTGTCCTATTTTTATTTCTCTTTTAACTTCTGAGCGGGTTTCTTGCATGATCGAATTCGAATATTTTGACACAACCTCTTTATACAAAGCCTCTTTAATTTTGCTGAGCGCTTTAAAGAGGCTTTTTCAATTAGGAATATTCCAAGCAATTATGGAGTCCTATAACCATTTAATTATTTCTTATATTTATAAATAAAGTTAACATAGACATTTGTTTGTAATTTAAAAATAACATCTCTTGAACGCCTGTACCGATTTTGACGGATATTTCACTTGCAGATAGCTGATGATAAATGGAGTGATTTAGGTTACTTTAATGTTTTTAAAGGACAGATATTTATGTTTAAGTGTTTAGTACAAAATTATATACAATGGCATAGTGAACAAAATCCGATTCAAAGGCGAGTAGACCTATATCAATACATTTTTATTACTTTTATTTATATATATTAACAGTCAAAATGACTCTGCCCTGCCTGATGGAAAGCATGAGCAGAATTCAAGAGTGGTGGTCACCATCCTCAACGCCCATAAAGACAGAGCAGTATGGTGACCCACACTATGGCGGATGTTTTTTATGTCCCGCTTAAAGGACCCGGGATCATAGTGGGAAGGTAACACGTGCGCAGGTAGTGAGTTCCAGGTTTTGACCGCTCGGTACAGGAAGGAAGAACCAAAGCGATGAATACGAAAACGTGTATATACTACTCTGAAGCGGTGACTTCCAAGGCCGGCATGTGTTGTCCAGTAGAGGAAGGGAAATAGGGGGACCAATTAGAAGAGCTCTTCAGAACACTCTTCATCATAAAGGCGATAGAGGACAGCCATGAAGGCGATATCTCTACGCAACTACTAGAGGCTATGGTATATAATATACCCAAGCGACTTTATCTGCGTATCTTTTCAGTCATGCTCAGCTCCTATTGATCTAAACGTGACGTTAACTATGCTATCTTAAGCACGCACGCATAATACACATTTCAAAACAACCTAAAACTCGGTTAGTTTGTTTCGAAGATCATCGTAAAGAACAATGTGACACATATATACTATATAATAGATTACATAATATATACAGTGCATATATAGTTTAGTATAAATAGTATTTATATATTTGAGGAGTGTAGTGTCTATAATACATGCTTTGTCTTTTTTAACGCTACTAGGATATATTAATTACTGTATTTTTGCAATAATATGCTAAACACCACTTATATATATAGACTTATAGTAATATTATGAATATACACACAAGTACTTAGTACATACATGTATACACACGTATACACACACACACATATACTCACACACACACACACAAACACCCATAATTCCATGAGAAAAGAAAAATAAATATTTTATCACGTTTTTAATTCGGTATGTTGTCTCTTTTGTTCCTTGTTTTATTCATAGCGTTTGATTTATAATATCTGGTTCGGAGCGAGGACCCTAGTGACTTGTAACACAGGCAATTTTATGCCTACCACGGGCACTAGCAATCCTTAGCCTACTACTTGATTATATTGTAGGTCTATTCGTAAACTATGTATTTTGGTTTTGGTGAGAAATAAACGTTTTTATTATTATTATTTATACTGTCATAAATTCTCTTTTTTTGCCTATTGCTGTCCACCAGCTTCATATAACATCAATAAAATGAAAAACATTATTTTTCTACACCTTCGACGGACATATAATATTATAATATTTTGTAGCTTGTGGTTGAATTTCAACCTCGAAATGACCACCATTATTGAGTGAATTACCTACAGAATATCAACAGAGAAATAGCTGTCAATTACTAAAAAGAAACTTGCCCTCAATCTGACCCGATCGACAATAATGGGATATTTTTCTCCGAATGGCACGTGATCGGTTTCCAAATTTTTCGGAATTTTATTCACCCTAACTGTTAGTAGGAATATTATAAATAAATCCAAGGAACTATAACATTTAACACGGTTAGGAGATCCTGGATATTGGAGTTAAACTAAACTGTTATCCGTGTAAAAGTTTAAGGTCCCTATTTTAAAAGGCGCGTCAATCGTGAATCTAATTTCAAAACTGATTTTAAGTAGAGATTTTATTATTGAACGTTACTTAAAACGAGATTCACCGATTCATACTCAAGTGGATGATATATTATTACATAACGATATTTATTTCAAAATCTTCACTCAGACTAGACTTTGACAGGTGTGATCTTTGTTTACGTGAGACAATCTAAATCTAGTCTCAAGCGGTGATTTCTTAAACCCGTATTTTAAATGGCGACTCATTTATTCATTGAACACTGATAACGTTATTAATTATGTGAAATAATTAATTTCACATGAAAACTTAGGTGTCCGTCTTATTACAGAAGGCGTGATACGTCGTGTTATACGTACATAGTGGCTTCTGATTATATTTTTTATTATAATACTATTATAACACTAAAATTGATCATTTTACTTATTTTATTCACAATATTTTATTTTTACAGTAAGAATTTTGCTCGATTTTTGCGTTCGACTAACACTATTTTCTATTCTTATTAACCTTTCCTTCAACATATATTTAAATATTTATAAAAAATTAAGTTTCGCCTAAGTAATTATTAAAAAGCCTAGTTGATAGTAATAATTTTGCCCGCTATTAAGTAAATGTTGGCAATTTAAAATATTTCATCTAAGTGGATCTACTTTTTTCAAATTCATTGTAACTTTTAAGTCAAGTCTAAAGAATATTTATCTAAAACATAAGTTTGTGAAAAACAAATCTTACACAAACAAGAGTGACAGGCGACAGTTAAATGGAAAACGTTTTAGCACAGCGTGTTGATAGCCCACTGATGGGTCTGATTGTTTGGTCGACTTAAGTCTCTTTAATAACTTCGCAAATTGTAGACATTTTAAACGTCGTTTTAGATCTATGACATTGTCTTTAGTTTCATTTAGTGTTATTTTTTTTAGATGTCAAACTTTAGGTAAAATTTTGTGTGGTCAACTTACTACCGGTTAACACCAGTGTTCATCGTGTCGAGTGCCATAAAAGCTGGCTAAGTGTACAAATTCTGCAGGACAACATTACTGCGCCAATGTGGTTTAATATACCAAAACTTCCTTTCTAAGTTCAGTAGTTGACTAATACAGGGCCATGCCCCATATCTTGTAACGCCACTGGTGTTGCGATCCGTCAGCACGCTTTCCCACTTACCCACTATCGCATAAAAAAACCAATTACAAAAAGGCAGGTAATGATATATTTCTTTCACGTAGTTATAACTATCGTTATATAAAATTATTTGTTTCAATTTTACAGCACTAACCTTAAATATTATTCTCAAGAGCAATTTAGATAAATAGTGGTATATAATTCTCTCCTTTAAAGATGTGTATCCGTCTGAGTGAGCATAATATCCTAAATAAATATGCTATGTAATACGACGCATGTCCCACATCTACTTCAGAGCGTAGTTATTACCGATCTACAGCGATGCGTGAAATTAAACAGTTTGTTTATTTTGTAACAATTGTGAAAATAATTAACTAGAAATCCTCAGAAAACCTTTGAGTGCCTTTGGGGTTCATCAGAGTATTTTGGTTTGCAAGTCAAGTAGAAAAAAACAAATCATTATTAGTACATTATTATTCATCATCAGCCTATCGCAGTCCACTGCTGGACATAGAACTCTCCAATTTCACGCCACTTAGTTCGATCTATGGCTTCTCGCATCCAGCTCCTGCCAGTCGTCTTGCGCAAATCATCGCTCCACCTGGCTTGTGGACGTCCTACACTACGTTTGCCGAGACGCGGTCTTTACTCAAGAACTCGATTACCCCAACGGTTATCGGTTCTTCGGCAAATGTGGCCAGCCCACTGCCACTTCAGCTTGCTAATCCTGTGGGCTACGTCGATGACCCTGGTTCTTTGTCGGATCACCTCGTTTCTAATGCGATCCCTTAGAGAAACGCCGAGCATATACCTCTCCATTGCACGCTGAGCGACTTTAAACTTATGGACCAGTCGAACCGTAAGTGTCCACGTTTCGGCTCCGTAAGTCATTACGGGTAGGACGCACGCATTGAAGACTTTCGTCTTTAGGCACTGTGGGATCGA
>PKRV01004259.1:281378-319022 GCA_003709505.1 Hyphantria cunea | reverse complement strand
GGTTTTATTTCCCTTTTTGAAGAACAGGACGACCACACTCCTACTCCACGCCTTTGGAGTCCTCCCTTCGAACAGGACAGCGTTGAAAAGCTTTTGGAGCGCCTTTAATACGGGTTTACCTCCAGCCTTTAACAGCTCTGTAGTAACGCCATCCTCTCCAGGGGCTTTTCCATTTTTCAGCTGTCTAAGAGCCATCTCGATTTCGTCAATGCTGACTTCTGGCAGATCTTCGGTGAAGTGGCGTGTTAATTTGTACATTACATTATTAGTAATAAATAATCGGAACTTTTTACAGACTTTAACAAGTTTTGTAGCCGAGTTGAGCACTTTTTTGGTGTAGGAAATTTTCTATAGATTCGCGTCACTAATGTCTGATGTTGAAAATTTTAATTCAAACATCATGAAATTTCTAATCTTAACTATTAACTTCACAAATAACATTCTAAGTTGAAAGTTTTCACTTCTATCGGTAGTCCTTATGACTGTCAATTTCTTTTTTAATTCTATCGACTTTCATACACTTTCTTTCAAAGGTAATTCCATCGTTAGGATCCCAACTATGAATAACAGTAGTACTCATTGCATCGGCAGTATCTATATATTAATAGGGGAAAAAACAACTTTGTACCCCTTTTTACGTAAATTGCAGAGGAGTATTAAATTTAGCACAGTTATAGTTTATATAGAGAAGGAATGTAGAATGCAATTTATTTTAAATATGCGTAAAAAATACATGAAATTAATAAATAACACATACCTTAGAAAAATAATACTTCGTCAAAACCCTTCTTCGAATATGCATTTATTTGCCGCATCTCTATTTCGACGAAACATGCCTACGATTCGATATAATGCTACTCTAAAATATAACTAGTCTAGATAACAGATAAATAGACTAGATAACAAGCCTAATTTTGCTACGAACTTTAAACCGTACCAGACAGGGAGGTTAAGAAAAATAGCATTGCATAAACATCTAGACTATATTACTACATCAGGAACAACAAATAGAACTACAATATTTACTTCAAAGTTTGATTAAGTCATTTATAATTATTTTATTACTTTCCATCGAACTCAATAAAATGTAGCCTAATATCAATAATTATACTTAGTCGGAAAAATTTCAATTTTCCCCGCGCAAACATTAGCCGGAGAGACGTGGGAATGAGCGAGCGCGCCGCTCTCACGCGCGGGTGTCGCGTGCCCACAATCACATAATAACACCACCATTGTACACCTACCCCTATTTTTATTTACATACAACAACTTTAAAAAAGGACCATAACCCAAATTGCATAAAGTCGAAATTTAATTAAACTAAATTATTTATAGGGGCTATTAGAAAAGCGACCTTATTACAATTAACGGTAAGTATTTTTTCAATTACCATGGTTTTGGAAATCAATTCATTTATCGATGATTCAAGCGATTATATTATCAAATACTGTGCGTTCTACAAAGATACATACCTATTTTGTCTATGGTTACCATACATCACAAGGCGATAAGCCGTCACAAAATAAAACCAAATTAATTAAACGAAACCACAGGTTCCACAATTGAGATCTACATTTCGAGCACCTCGACCCACTGACCGCTAGACGCGAGACGGTGTTTCGAGCAGAATAATCAACTGCTTGTCACCGAAAAGTTTACGTTTATTTGTAACAGAATACCAAAACCAGAGACACTAATACATGTGTAACAACTGGAATTTAGACCTACGTTTTAGAGATAGGAGAGCCACGCTGATTTCAGCATGGTTGGGCCCACTTCAACAGCATACGTACTGCCGTGTTTCGTTGGTGACGGCGAGACCGGAGGCCGGAGGAGGAGGATGTGTGTCACCATGCTGCATTGCCTGCATTCGCGCTTAGTATGGTAACCACCACTCTTGGATTGTACTTATGCTTTCCATCAGGTAGAGTAGAGTCACTTTGGCAGGCAAATACATAAAAAAGTTTTCTAATTGATGAAATCATATACCGAACCAGATTTCGGTATATGATTTCCTCAAATTAGTGTACGTTTTTTTCGGAGCAGCCCCGGCTTCCGGTTACAGACTTCCGTCCCTCTTACGAAAGGAAAGATATTACATTGTTATGTTACATCAGGTTTACTTATGCCATGGAGAGCAAATTTGATGTATCAAGTTTGCTTTACATAGCACAAGTAAGCCTAACTTCCAGGAATAAAAGCTACCATATAGGAATGGGTGATGTAATATTATGTCTTACATACACTTGTTTACTGACTACATTAACTATAGTGGTTACTAATCTAAGAAATAATATTATACAGTAGGTAGTTTTAAGTATAATTTAATGTAGTAGTTCAATGTGAATTGTCATCCACGACCTTTTCATTTTTCCACGATTTTAAATTGTTTATTGCCTTATCTATATATATTGGAGAAAGTCGCAATAATCACAGTATTTATAACTCAATAAAGACTGAACCGATTTGGCTGAAAATTGGTGGGATGTAGCTTAGAACCGACAAAGGATACATTTTACACAGGATTATTATTTTAATTTGTATCGTGGCTATAACCGAGGTTTTTCAGAACTACGGGTAACACCGCGGGGCTCAGCTGGTTTCTTATATTTTAGTTATAAGATTTCATAACTTAATATCGAATAATTGAGTGCAATGCTCGAAAAAGGATACTAAGTCGATACAAACTGTATTACAAGACCTCGAAATGCACACTTAGTAAGCCATATTTTTCATTTTAATTCAAGATCATGAAATTATATTGTGTCTTTTAATTTTTTTTACTGTATTACTTTTAACACAAACTCACACAGTTGCTATTACATAAAGGAGTTATTGTCGTAAATATTATTAAGTGATCTGTCTAGACTTCTCAAATTCATTTTCAGTTAAATAGTTGTTAAGTGAATCACAAATTATAAATATTCATGGAATTTTAGACAGCATACGAATTCATAAAATGATTTTTCAAAGACGCAAGCGATAATTTATTCTGGCATAGTTTTTCGAGTTTTCTGAATAATAAAAGTAAAAAATATTTTACAAAATTTTAGCGAAAAAAAGCCGACTTCAAGAATTCGACCAAACTGAAATGGAAACACATGGAAAACACCAGTTTTCAAATAATCAATAATCATCAAAATAGGTTCACCCAGTCAAAAGTTTGGAGGTAACGAACATAAAAAATAATACAGTCGAATTCATAACCTTCTCCTTTTGTTGATGCCGATTAAATATTGAGTATTATATTAAAATAATTCGACTGAAGAATCATCAAAATTGGGTTATAAGTTTCGATTTTAGAATACCACGAAAAGAAAACAAATATGTGCACACTGATTGTGATGCAACTTAACATAGTGTAAAATAAAATCGCTTACGCTACTGTCTGTACCCGCTGTGACAGCAGACAGTGCCCTCCTCAGTGTAGGCAATGCTGTATTAATTACAGCAGTTCACGGATTTCCCTCCCATTTCAGGCGCAGAGTGGCACACCGTGTGGCTTTAGTCGGTCCATTTCCGAACCACCAACCCGGTGCAAACCCCGGTGGGGTGACTGCAGGTGGGGGTTTCCACACGTAATTAATAATTTAAAAACAATCTAAAATGCCTACAACGAGACAGAGATTTATCTGGTGATTTTTTAATTTGTTACATAAATTATTATTTAGTGCCTTGCAATCAGGTTTATTTCCAATTAATATATAATCTGCATTAGTGCGATACTCGTCGCTCAAGAAAGATTGAAACTCAAAGTACAGTTACACGTCTCTGTTATATATAAAAAGAAATTAAGTTGTAACGTCACATCTTTGAGAAATTTTAATATTCTTGATACAATATCCTCAAAGCCTTTACTCAAAGAGATGCTGACTACGGTGTGTGGGCGAATGACTACACAGGAGGATTTTAAAAGGAGATTGTTACTCTGACAAAAAATGTACATAAAGGTTATGTAATGGTGTCTGTGGGTCGTTGCGTTGCGTTTCCATCAGGCAGAGAAGAGTCATTTTGTCAGAACCGTACATAAAAAAGGTAACTACACCGAGCTGATTGACCAATCAAAATGAGTATCAAAATAAAGATCATTCAAAAGAAATATGATGGTAAACGTTAATGTATCAAAGACGAGATAGTTAAAATCAGCCAAAAAAATAGTAATTTGCGATAAGCAAGCTATCATAGGTGTTCATTCATTACTATTTAAAAAAGTTTCAATTGCACCCATTTAAGTTGCGTTCAAGTTTGTGAGATTCTGAAAATGAAGATCATGTTGTAAAAATCTATTTTAAAATAATGTATAGTCCAGCCTCAAACTCGAAGAACGAAATATTTGTGAAAAATCTTGAAAAGACGGAGAACATTTATTAATTTTAATTTTTTGAGAGCTTTGGTAGTATTCGCTGCTTACTACGTTACGTACGTTACCTACCTAAATAACAATCGTATAACGCATTTTTTCCTATTAAATAGCATATGGTGTTCTTCTTTTAGATTCTCTTTCTCTAGTTGTGCCACTTTGCTAGTTCATAACATAATGTAAAAATGTGTACCTATAGTAGATAAAATATTTTAAGAAACTTAAACTCCTAAGATACCCTAACCGAATATAATTTAGTATGTACGTGCATGTTTCACCTGACAAACGTCCGAAACATAGAAAGGTAAGTCTGCATACCTCATTCCTGGGAGATTAAGTAAATAGCAACTAGCACAACCGCTGTTACATGGGACTTACGCAGTATTGTTGTTTGATGGAAGCTGTACAAAGTACGCCAAGGTTGGAACATATTTCACCTTGCTTTAGTTAGGTAATTTGTTGTTTTTGTTTTTGTTAACACTATGAAGTAATAGGAACATCACTCATTTACAATACATGTGTCGCAGACGTTACTGTAACATTGGATAAAAGTACTTTGGATGGTGATACCAGTCGTAAGTGGGTATGAGTTGGTTAAAAGAATTATTAGATTTGTTTTTTTTTTATAATTATCTTCTCTTGAAATACAGATTTCTTGTTATATTGGGTTTTCCTGTTAAGGTTCTGCAAGAATTTCAACCTTTTTCTTGCGTTCGCTAAAACTGTTTGGAAAAATGGCGCTCTGTCGTCTCCACCTACCCCTGGTGGAGTCGAGTCAAGAGTGTATATTATGTTTGAAGGTTTTGTCATTTTCAAATAAACCAGGATCAAATTTAGAGTGGTTTTATATAAAAACCATCCAAAGGTAAAAAGTAGCTCGTGAAAAATATTACTGTCAGAAATGCAGTTCTGAATGATTCAATCCAACACAGTATGAGCTTATCAATGAATCAAAGCTTCAACTACAAATCAACAATATTTTTATTGTATGTTAAGTGGCACGAAATATTCCCTCTTTTTATTATCACGTAAAACACACAAAATGTAGGTCAATATCTTCTTTTTTCTTCTTTTAATGATATGGCAATCAGCCGGATCAGCTATTTCTGCCAATGTCAAGTATTTCAAGTCTTCAATTCTAAGTCTTCAAGTCTTCAAGTCTTCATCGTAATGGAATTAATGATAAAAAATATAAAAAATGTGGATGACATGAAATGGGGACCGTCTTTCGCAAAAACAAAAAACGATCTAGGTCAATATAAACATCAACACGAAATCACCTGTCAAGACCAGTGACAGATAAAATCTCTCTGACACAAAAGCCCTGATTTCAGTCTCAAAACAATATTGAAAACAATTTTCTTGGCTGTTGCCTTTGGAGAATTGTATTTTTATGTCGTATATTAGGCAGAGTAGGCCAACGGACGAACTGAATAACAATCCTGTCAGTCTGTCAAGTCTTTAATTAATATAACAACTGTTGTAACGATTTTATGTTATCTGTGCCTTAGCGGAACAGATGAGATTCAAACTTTTTCGTATAACTTCAAATTGCCATTTTATAATTGTAGGGATAGTTTCCTTAACATTACTGATAGTAATTTGATAAATGAATAGACAACTTCGCGAATAATGGTTTTATTGCTACTAAATAATGTACAAAAATATGTGTTAAAAATAAGAGCATAATGTAACACGGGTGCAATACAAATACGTTAATATCAGCTTATTTTGTTAACTATTACAAATGTACGGCTTTGTTCGTACAATAGTAATGTATATAATATATATATATATATATATATTTAGTATGATATTTTATTACATTTCTGAAATAACTGTGATTGACAAATTGATTATAATTACCTGTCGTTTGTTAGAATCGTACGAATTTAACAGGCGTAAATAATGTGTATTTTTAGCTGTAGGGGGCAAAGAGTGCACTGTTTTGAAATGAGTTCCACTACCCATGGACGCCTGCAAGTCTTCTTCTTCTTTTGATGATATGGCAATCAGCCGGATCAGCTATTTTCAATTCTAAGTCTTCGTCGTGATGGAATTAATGATAAAAAATATAAAAAAATGTGGATGACATAAAATGGGGACCGTCTTTCGCAAAACAAAAAACGATTCGTTTAGCATTGAGACGGGTTTTGAAAACTTTAGTCAATCAGTAAGAAGCAATGAAAAAATTGTCGAGCGCGGGTTTTTTGTAAGTCAGAAGTGACACGGACAGCAGGCCCAAAAGCAGCGCAGACTGACTATCTCACGGTAAACTGTTGGTATAACCCACAAAGTAATTTGAAGGTACCTGACACGTAAACTTTCTAATACCCAGCAATAGCTAATATTGTCCTTGTAGTCAAATGTGAATTTATTACATCTTCCTTAATAATAAATTCACCCAGCTGTAAACTAATATTTCACCCAGCTGTAAACATCATGTTGTGCTAAAAAACGTTTTACTTAAAAGCTTATTGATCTCAAAAGTATACGACTTTTTAAATTACATTCCATAAATCTTATTGAAACTTCTAACTTGTTATTCAATATAAAAGCTCCGGTTCCCATTCAAATAAACACGTTTCTTTTCACAAGAAATCCTACTTTCAAGAGAATTTTATATACCTTGAAATATTCCTTTTTCACTCTGTGACTGGAAATTTAATAGTTTGCGTCTCGGATTTTTCCTTTCTAAAGAAGGTAGGTCAAGAAAAAGTACCTTAAATTAGTAGTTTAATTATATTTTTCTACTTACATGATAAATTACAATATGTGGTATTAGCACCACAAGGGTTGTAATGAAAATTTCGAACAAAACTACCCCCGATGTGGTGTTTCGTTGATGAGTGCGAGACCAGAGGCCCAATGATGCAAAAGCATCACTAGGCCGCCATGGTGTAGATCACCATGCTGCATTATTCCATTGTCTGCTTTCGCACTCTGTATATTAACCACCACTTGGATTCTGCTTAACCTTTTCATAAGATCTAGCAGTCATTTTGTTAGGGCTATACATAAAAAAGAGTACCTGCCTAACGACTTTAGATCTATTCCAAAAACAAGATAAAAATAGTTATGTTTTTTAGTACAATTCACTAAAGGCTTGTAACATTTTGTTGTAGGATAGGATTGAAAACTCCTTGGTGAAGAGACTCCTTTCTTATTTTTCTAAAGAGAGGCCATGTACAACAGTATACTTTTAAAGGCTGTTAATGGTAAAATAATAGCTATATATATATATATAGCTTACCGTGGGAGAGCCACGCTTTGGTATGAATAGGACGGCTGGACAGGAGAGATACCACGGCCTCCCAGAAAACCGATATGAAACAGCGCCTGCGATGTGTTTCACTGAGTGAGGACAACGGAGGCCCGTACCCCAACAACTAATTCCCCTTCCCATTACTCAAAAGCCAAAGCATGTCTATATAAAAATTAAATATAATGGAATTAAAACCAAATGCGATTAATCTGAATGTTCCTAATATTTCCAAGTTTATTCAAATTAAACGCCTAGCAACTTACAAGTTACAATACAGCGCTTACACGTGTTTAATTTTCTAAGTATGTTCTTGATTAATTACTAACCCTGTTTATAATAAAGCCATCTTAATGTACATGACAACCAATTTCAATTTATTTAATTAAATCGCTCAATATATATTCAAAAACAACATAAAAAGTAAGTATTATTTCTGTCAAGACCTTAACATGGGCACAGACAACACCAATATCCACGTTCACTTAACAAATAAGCAGAAAGAGATTACATTTTCATACGAACAAAAACTTCAAAGAGCAATTAAATATTTTTGCTCATTAAACAAAAAATATAAAAGCATGTACGAGCGCCGGTCGTGTGCGGAGCGCTCCTCGCACGTGCGCGCCACACGACAAAGAGCGCGCTTCGAAATGAATCAAGCCTGTAAGGATTAAAGACTTTTAAAAATGGAACACCAACTTTTTCTACTTACCTATTTTATTAATACTCATTACATTTCATGATGTTTCAAAACTTTAAAAAAAAAAATTTCATACTAGTCATAACCGAGGATTTGAATAATTATATTTGTTCTGTAATATAACTGTAAGCAGGCATTAGCTTTGTTTATGATATCGGAAGCAAACGAGCAGATGTATCGCCTGATGGTAAGCGATTACCGCCGCCCATGGACACACGCAACACCAGGTAACTTTTTAAGAAGGAGTACGCTCTTTTCTTTTTTAATATTCATGTTACAACAACTGTATTTTTGCTGATATCAAACTTCAAAAATAGTGATTTTAGTTCATTATAAAACCGTGTGCGGGAAAATATCATTAAATAAATAAAAACATTTCGGTCTACCCACAGATATCATAAAATATACTTTATGACATCCGTGGGTAGTCTTTAACTATTCTGTTGACCAAATCGTTTAAGTGAAATGGATTTTGAATATTTGTAAACAAAGGTGTGAAATCTGTTTGAGATAATCAATAAAGCTACATTTTAAGAAGAAATGATAATAATAAATAGTTACGTGGTAAAAGGCGGTCAAAAAGTGAAGGTCCCACCGAGACTTGAACTCGGATCACTGGATTCAGAGTCCAGAGTGCTAACCATTACACCATGGGACCACGAACTTATCTACCAATTTTAAGTTCCTATTAAAAATAATCAATAAGTTTAATCACTAAAATAGTTTTAGACCTGCGACGAAAACTGCTAGATTAAGACAGCGCCGAGGATGCCGTGCTTAGTTCTATAGTTGTTGTCCTCTGGAATGGATTCTTCAAGATTGAAAGCCTATTCCTTCCGTATGAAATTCTCAATATTTTAATTTTTTAATACTCCGTCATATATTTACTTAGCTAGGCCTTGTACTATACTAATTTATTAATACTGAAGGGATTCAATTTAAATCAGCAATTAAAAAACTAAATGTTTTAACTTTTTATTTGTTGAAATTTATATAACTATGGTTAAACCTATTCGTAAAAATAGCCACTGACTCCATAACAGCTCATTCATTAATGTCGATTATCAATATACAAACTTAGAAACATATATAAACTGCAAAAACTATTATTCCTTCTACTGGTTTCGCCGTATTTAGGTAAGAAGATTAAATCATAGTAACATATATATAAATATATAGATAAATTTAAATATTTAACTAACGTTTCAAAATAGTAAAAACAGTATTTTTATTTAACATTTCTAACTACGCATATTAACTTAATATAGGCATGTACCCAAAAAGGGCTTTCTCATATACATAACATTTAAAAAAATTGTGAATGACTGATGGTCTCAAATTGAATTCACCGAATCAAATCAATTTAATTGTCAATCGATTATAATCGATCATCGAATACGACGGATAATTTAATAGAAAATGGCGGACATCTGTGCGTATGGATATTTCTAATTTGAAATTTCATTCCAATCCACATTAGATTAAATTTGGATCTCGGTTTATAGATCTTTATTTCTCAATAAGACAAAGTCACTTCCACGAGAACATAAATATTTTATGCAAACTATTAACCCGATATAGCTAGGTACTTAGAAAAAATAAAATAATCACAAACGGTGTGTCTTGGGATGCAAGCTCGCTTGTTCAAAGTTGTATGGCCCAAGTTAAGAACGATCAGTAATTTATAGTTTTAAATTTTAATATTATTTAAAATATGATTGTGTAGAGTCTTTTTAAATAATTTAAGCAATTATATAGCTCCCACAAGAGTTTTTGCCATAGTTAGTTCTTGGCAGGTTTACGAGATGAGTGTGTTTGTGTGCTTCCTTTTGTTGTGAATGTGATATGTGAATGTATGTGTTTGTTAATAATTGTATAAATTACTATGCAGGTGTTATATGTATAAAGTTGCTGTATATTCATTAGCTTAGTTTCCTAAGTAACCTTAATGATATAGGATTTTTATTATTTTGTTTTGTAATATTTGTATTGGTTTTATATTAGTTTTAGCTACGCTACCCCATATTTCAATGAGATAAAGTAGATGAGGTTTTACTAGTGCATTGTATATAAGTGGTCGAGCTTGTTGTGGAATGCATCTTGCCATGCTGTGGAGTGATCCTACTGGGGATGAAAGTTTGCTTTGTATAATTTTTTTTTTCGGACATCTAGCACACAACGCCATCTAGTCCCAAACTAAGCAGAGCTTGTATGAATTTTGTGTGTGCATTCCATGTCACGCTTTTGTCCATTGTTAAGCCTAGATATTTCTCTTGAGTTTCGGTTAGTAGTTTGTACACACAGTCTGTTAAATATTGACGAATTAAGTTCTTGATACATTTTAAGGCCTTCAAGACTGTCAATGATTTTGGATATTTCGTTAGTTGTGGAGAAATTTGAGAAAAAGTGTATTGTTTTGTGTTAAATTTTGTGTGTGAAAGTGTATATGCGTCACTATTAATATGAAATATTGGAGGAATTTTATTAACCAATTCTGTTCCTATACTCGTAAGAAGGTGTTAAATATCTCACAGATCTATATAGCACTACTTCTCTCAGGCTGTGTCTCCATCTCTTGACTTTAATGTTGGGGGAACACAGCTATGTTGGTCGAGAGAGTGTTTATCAACTTCCACATCTGAAATCGAACTTTAAATTTTCTGGCTGTTTTGTTGTGTTTTTAGCTCTCATTTTCTTGATGAAATTTTCCAATTCTTTGAAATCATTATGTTTTATCAGATACACTTTTTTCAGTCATAGTGTAACTTTTTATAATTAATTGTCTCGAATTGAAGTCTTTGTTTTGGAGGTAGTTGTACACGTGTGATTTCTACGTAAATATTTTTGTGCTCTGACAGGGACGAGTCGATAAGTGCAAAATGGAAACTATTTTCTCTAAGGTTGGTTGAAACATGATCTATAATTGTTTTACTTTTGTTGCTGTTTCACGACTGCAATATATGTTGTCTTTTTTGTTAATTATTCTGTATCCAGATATAGTTAGCATGTCATTATATATAATATATATCGATCTGTTGTACTATTCGATAACAGTAAGTTGATATTAATGTCACCAAAAACTATAGCTCTTTTTCTCTTAACCAAATGGGTTTCATAATCGATGAGAAAGTTATTAAAATTTAAGTGTCCCGGTTTATATACAACTCCGACTTGAAGTGTATACTTATGAAGGTTTATCCATAAGTAGTTGTTTCCCCCAGTGAAGGTTGTTGAGGTCATTCCATGTTTTGAATTGTTATGAACATAGATTGAAACACCACCACCAATTACATCAGGTCTAATATTGTAGACTACAAAACTGGTTAGCTTGTTGTTCTGACCTTAACCAAGTTTCAGATAATAATATGATGTGTGAATGATATATATACAACAGATTATCAATTCGAATCGATTGTCTGAACTTTTGGTGGACATGGCTGTTCGGAAAAGCATTATTTTTGAATACTCGAAATTATCTCGGATATGCGTATTTTTGTACAGGACAATGAAAATCATAATGTTATAGATACACTACAACATCAATAATCATGATCATCAGCCTATAAAAATAATAATAACAATCCAGTGCTAGACAGACAGTCTAGTATACCGCGGTGGCTAGACAGGTTTGTATAGGGATTGTTTCGAGATTCTCTTTACAGTGGTGTTGTTCTACGTAGATTTGCTTCCTTAGTCGCCTTGTACAACACTCGTTGGGTGTACAAGCGGTGACACTCACTAATTTGTAATGACACGTACGATACCCTACAACGATATCTCAGAAATGCCTATCACACAATTATTATTCACTGGCTATCGAACAACCTCTAAATTAATAAACAGGATAACTAACCACTTAGGCTAATCAAAAGAAACATTTGTATTACAAAATATTGTTATTCGTTTATCTCGTAATATTATGATGCATAAATCTTTATCGTTCTATTGATTTGCGCTTCTGTCGTCGCACAGAACATCGAACACATGAGTTATGTTCACAAACATTTTGAATACAATACCAATATAATATAGGTTTATTATTCATCTCTTATTGACATATCTGCGGTGTGGACACACTCGGTCATCTCTGTAAATACACTCCGACATTATCTTTTTGATACTTGAAACCATCGAAAAACACGGAGCGGGTTCTGAAGTAAACTAGTACATTGTTTTTGTTATAATATGTATCATTTTGTAAAAGTGACTACAATCTATGAGGATTTCGTTTTATCATTTCGTTTAATGAGACCCTAAAAAGTAAAACAATGTCTTTCAAATACAATTTTAATTAATCTGAATAAATTATGCTTAATTGCAAATTGAAATACCAAAATGTATACACAATAGAAAAAAATTAAAAACATCTAAAATTTTACTGCAATAATACAAATATATTCATTTGTGAAATAAGTACCAAAATCACTTAAACCTATTACAATTACAATGTATGTGTCTGACATTATTATTTAATAAAGTAGATTGCATTGTCCCTCGTCATGATATACACTGACCATACCGTTTTATTGCCTAACAATTAACCACCGAAATGGGGCGGACTTATTGATACTACACATAAAGCACTTCGCTTTTCCACATAAGGTCTATTTTACTAAAGCAAATTATATTTTGGTGACAGTTTACAAAAAGGATGACCACACTGGACTTTTACTCAAACAAGTGGTCAGAGAAAACACAGGCGCAATGGCTAACGGCCAAAGGGCCCAATAATTGTATTTTGTGCAATAAATACACTTGAATGAAATTGAATCAAGTGACCAGTAATGTTGGTCAGTCTTAAAACAACATGAAATACACCATTCGTTATGAATAAAAGAGAAATATTATGTTCAGTTTGAAATTAATTCAGTACTACATTAAAATAAGAGAATATTTTCGATGTACCATTAACTATGTAAATATTATTTAGTTTTTCATGGTTAGGTGAGGCAACATTTGAGTAGTATTATCATAAAAAAAATATAATTTCTGAACTATAAAAAGAAAAAAAAATGATTATTGTAATTACCTGTACAAATTGTACCAGAATGTCTAGTATAAATTTAATTAATTCAAACAGATAAAGTTCCAAATCGAGATCGCTGCATTTCGTTCAATGCTTCTTGAGTCTTTATAAAAGAGATTCGTCATCTACATACATGAAGTAGCAAAATTTATTACATGAGTGATTACTCATGTAATAAATTTTGCTACATAATCACGAAATCATAAATGTAGTCGTAAATATACCAGATGTAACCAAATAATAAATCAGTTAGAATATCTGAAATTAAAATAAAATATGCAACGGAGAAATCAACTAAATTTATAACAACCAACAAGTCATAAATTTATAATCACATTAATTGAAATTGAAACTGTATAATCGAATCGGGTGGTTATCCGATGAATGGGAACTAACGATTGAACGTACGTCGCGCATTATTCGTCATACGCCCCTTCACTAAACTACGTGTTCTTATTTTAAATTACTTTGTTTCATTTTCAAGTGGATTCGATTAACCAGTCGAGATCATTTTTCGTTTTTTCGAATGACGGCTACCATTTCAGGTGATCCACATTGTTTTATATTTTTTATCATTAATTTCACAGTGACGAAGACTTGAAGACTCAAAGACTTAGAATTGAAGACTTTAAATACTTGACATGGCAGAAATAGCTAATCCGGCTGGTTGCCATCTCATCAAAGGAAGATTAACCAGTCTTTTCGTGTCAAATATTTTTTTATACTGAATTAGGTATGCATTTATTATCATATCATTTGGGTGTTTTCTATGATCTATGATCTATACGTATTTACAAAAAAAAGGTAAAATATGTATTAATATGAGTTATCAAGTACCCTTTTTTTTTTCTTTTTTTTTTTTTACGTCGCGGCATGCCTTTACGCACTTCGCCCCCCCCCCGCGGGGACAAGGGGTTCGCTTTGTGTGGGACTCCTGACTGACTCCAGCCAGACTACCCACTAAACCACCAAACCACCACGGTGTGCCACTCTGCGCCTGACACGGGAGAGGTCCGGGAACCGCTTTCTTACGCCATCCGAACCCCTCCCAGCGCCTGCCCGCACTGAAGCGGGCTCCGTCGTCTGATGGTAAACTCTCAAATTGGGCGACGTACGACACACGCGTGACGTCGCCCCCTCGCGGCTGGTCTGTAAAGCGGATGGGGGGGAAAACCCGTCCCGCCCATCCGAGGCCACACTCAGGGCGGCATGAGGCGCTGGTAGGCGCGCCTCCGCCGCCCGGTTCGCCGGCGGCGGATCGGGTCCGAGTGGAGATCGTCCTCCCGGGCCTTCTCCGCCGCCTCCTTCTGCGAGATGACTTCCTCGCAGAAGGTCGCGACCGCGGTAAAACTGCTCTCGCCGCCGGCCATGGAGCGTACGACGGCCGGCAGCGAGAGATCTCCTCCGATGACTGCAGTGAGGGCCCGACGCTGCGGCGCCCAAGCGGGGCACACCGCCAGCGTGTGCTGGGCCGAGTCCTCACTGCAGTCGCAGTGGTGGCAGGCGGGACTCAACTCCCTCCGCGCGACCGAGTGCAGGTACTTCCCGAAGCAACCGTGCCCGGAAAGCACCTGCGTCAGTCGGAAGGACAGGGTCCCGTGCTACCGCCCTGCCCACTCGAGGATGACCGGGTGGAGCGCCTCCACAGTGGCGAAGCCAGCACGTGGAGCCTCCAGCCGCGAAGACCAACGAGCCATCGTGGCTCGACGGGCGGCTTCACGCCACTCGCGTACCTCTTCGGGCGGAGGGCGAACGCCACTCTCCGCCCGAAATTCAGCCACCCGTCGATAAACTTCGGCGAGCATTTCCGCCTCCAAATCCCACGGGGGTGTTCCGGTCAAGGCGCGCGCCGCCTCGGTCGACACCGTGCGGTATCTGCGTATGGCTCTGACCGCCAATACCCTCTGAGGCCGCCAGAGGCGCGCCTTATTCTGGGCGGTCAGAGCCGACACCCACACCGGTGCGCCGTACAGCGCCATCGACCGGACAACCCCCGTGAAGAGGCTTCTCGTTGCGACACTGGCTCCACCCAGATTGGACAATAGTCGCCCGAGGGCGGAGGCAGTGTCGACCAGCTTCGGAGCAAGCTGTCGGAAATGCTCGTCGAAGAGCCACCGACCGTCGACGATCAGGCCCAGATACTTCATCTGGGCCCGAACCGGTTCGAGGACCGAGTTTACCACAATGGAGGCGCCGGGGGGCGGCCCGCGACGGGGCCCATGGAGAGTTATCTAGTACCCATAGTACAAGCTTTGCTTAGTTTGGGACTAGGTAGCGTTGTGTAGCAAAAATGTCCGAAAAATAGATCATTGGCATTTATATTTCAATTTGTTATTTTACTTTATTCGAAGTGATTTAATTAGATTTTATTATACTGAAGAGCAAATAAATTTATGTCTTCTTCACTATATTTATTCTAAAACAGTACTTACTTAGTGGTTAATGGATTAGGTATCTATTAAAACACTTTTACGCCTAGATTATATCTACTTCTTTGTAACAAAAGCACCAGAATAAAGAAAAGCAAGAGAAGTTAAAATCTCTTCTCATATATATACAAATAACGTGGGGGAGCCACACTTCGGCAAGAAGATGCACTTACCTTCTGAATAGATGATCTGTTAGCTCATTACAACCTCATATTCTAAAGAAAACGTATTGTATCTTTGTACAATAAGGAACAACACTTTAACGTATGTGTTTATAGCAGGAACTAGCCGACCCGTGTCCTCTTCGTTGGGCGTAAATTTTTTATGATGTGGTTTTTTATTCAATCATAATAATATATGACCTATATCTCTCCTGAATAGTGTCGATTACTGTTAGTGAAAGAATTTTCAGGATCGGATCACTATCTTCTTCCGGAGATTACCCGCTACAAAGACACAAACAAAGTTAGAATCTTTACCTCTTTATAATATTACCAGTTTATGCCCGCGGCTCCGCACGCGTATATGTCGGATATCGCGGCAAATAGTAGCCTATGTGTTATTCTGATGCATCAGCTATATTTCTGTAAAGTTTCATCCAAATCCGTTTAGTAGTTTTTGCGTGAAAGAGTAAAACTTTCACATTTATAATATTTTAGTAGAATAATGAAGCTTGTAGATCAATGATGATGCGAATGTTGACAATTGTTGCCATAAAAATTGTGGTTATGTACATGTTACATTGTAAACGAAAGGTAAACAAGGACTATATAATCGCTATAATATACATCTTACAATGAGTTATCAGTTTAACCTCTTAATGGGTATAACACTGTAGGTATATTTTTAAGTCTTCAACAAAACTTTAATATTAATTTCCATTAGTCATAGATGTCAGCACTTGTCATTGGCGTTCACATTAAATGGCGGCAATTAAAAACCTCTTGAAAGCTTTTACACGCTTGTCAACAATCGCACAATAACAGACGTGGATTTGCATAGGGTCATTTTGATTTAAACTAAAATGAATATTAATGATTGCAAAGAAATTAGTTGTGTATTTCATTCCTATTTTATTTTATTGTTTAATTATACGCAATGGGCACGATTCAGTCTAGTTCAAAATATTATAGAGGGGCCTATGTGTGTGAGACATGGCTAACATTTCTTTCTGAAGCTGACAAAATTGCGAGTATAATCATATTAACAACTACTAATGCAGCCCGATGTGTATGATGTAGCTACATAGACTATGTAACGACTTAATCAGAACTGAGGTATGTGTTATACAAACAAACAAACAACAACCCATAATAGTATGTGTTATGCTACAATCAGATTCACTAATAAATAAAAATGTTCTATGAAAGTAAGATTTTGAAGTCGGTCAATTACAGTTATCTGTACTAACATTTTCCAAGCTAAGCTGCCTAAGGACAGACATCACGAGCTTAAAAGAGTTTCTCAGCCTACTATGAAACCCTAATAAATCGTGTACGACTACAGTGGCGCAATCTTGACAATATTGTACTTGTTAACTGGTGAGTATGAAAATCCAAGATCCTCCTAAATTTTGGTCGTTGGACGCCATCTTTGATTTGCTTATAAAAAACGAACTACATACGTGGTCGTGCTTCCATTCGTTTTTAAAGATGTCGCTACTAACTCCTTTAAAACAAACTCATATTTATTTGTATTTTAGTAGGTCAAAACCTTTAGTATATTAATTTGAGAGTTTTATAAAAATAAACTTATTATTCTCTCATTTACGAAATAAGTCGAAGCGCAACATAAGAAGTAGCACACTAAACGTTTCAATGTACGTACCTGACAACTTTGTCACTGTGACATTTGAAGTAATTCTGACAATTCGTAAAACGGGTTGTGGAAGATAGTAGCGCGGAAATACGGATTGCGAGGCTCAAATAAAAATCGATTTTTGTTTCATCTACCTTGGTGATGTCAGTCAATGTGGTTTGATTAGTTTAAATAAGCGTGGCTAAAATTCTCGATGTCAAGACAGTCCAAAACAATGCCAATGTTTGACCTCAAAGTATACGTGCGGGTCGTTGCCGCTGTATTTTCTGTAAGTAAATAATGTTGTTATTATTCTTAATTATTTTATATATAATTATTTATAATCTGCGTTACTTTAGAATAAAATACGACCAATACAAAAAAAATTGTAATTAAATTTATACCTAATAAAATTAATTGTTACTACTTTTGGCAATCAAAATAAACTAATTACCCTCCAGTGAAAAAATTATTAGAATTAAACTGCATTATTCTTTTTGATAAATAATATAGAGGTTCTGGTCACTAATAATTACACCCAGGTATGTGCAACTTGCATAAACTAGATTCTATGAGTATATCAGATAAAAAACACTAACTAGACATATTTTTTAACTTAAATTAAATTAACTTAATTATTTTTGCAAGTTATATATATTCATTTTATTATTTATTATTTCTAACTGTAATATTAAAGTGAGCAAATAAAGAGTTTTCTATCTATCCATCTATAAATTTTGTATGCATTTTAAAATGTGTTGTAAATTATTAAAAGTCTTACTAAATTACGTAAGAATCTTAAATACTTTTGAAATGTTTTTCTAAAAAACCAAACATTCTCTTAGCCGTATTTCACAAAAGTATGTATAGACATACAATATCTACCAAACAATAATTATTTTACTAAATATACATTAAATAAATATATTAATAGATCTCTTTGAAAACTATTCCTTAGTAGAAGTAGTAAATTCTAGTAGTACTAGTGATGTATATCCTAGAAGTTACTTAAATAAACATGAAATGATTGCTCAGAAAAAAGATTACCCAGTTGGCTTAGTGATAAGTAATCCTGGCTGTAAGTTTAGAGGTTGTAGATTAGATTCCTACCCAGGACAAATGTTTTTATAAGTGTGACTGTTGTTCTCTCTGTGTGTGTTATCAGCAATCTGTTTATCATAATATAGTCTTGTTTTGTATTTTTCTTTATGGTACACATAGAACATATAAGTACAAAAGAAATATAAGTAAAAGAATTAAAAAGTAATGTAGATATTAATTTATATCATGTGTAAGATGTTATACAATACCTAAATCATAGATTTAATTAAAATAAACCACTTACTCTGAGTGGTCAGTGAGAGGGTTTGTGCTCTCCTATCCCTGAACACATCTGATTATAGTCCAATGACTGATTACAGATTAAAATGCAAAAAAAAATAAACAAAAAAGCATAGTATTTCTTGCAGGCAGTTGGATGGCCTAATGTATAACATTAGCTTATTTCTTGTTCCACAGATTTCAGCAGCAACAGCTTTTGTGATTTCTCTGCTCCGACTTTTGAAACCGGAACTGTTCTACCTAAATGTACTACAAAGCAGTGACTTAGGTAACTATATTAGATACTTTAAATATTTCTTCTCAACACATTAACTAAGCACATATAAAATATATTAGGTGAAGAATGGCTTGTAGTTATTTTAATACATTGCAAAGTTAAGCAATCTTAGCCATGTAATTATACGGATGGGTGACCATTCTTACTACATCAGACCCAATTGCCACATAAATATCTTTGGCAATTATTAGAATCCCTATAAAGTTTCTACAGAACTTCGAGGGGTTTGATAGTAGCTGCTCGAAATTTCATCCGTATTTAGCCAACTGCGAAAGATGGAGGGTTATGTTTTTCAATTGTATACATATATCTATGTGTGTTTATTTCTTTGGCACACCCTAGAGCCTAAATGGTTTGTAGTATTTTTTGTGAGTGATGTCAATAGATTCCTTTTAGTCGGGATAGTGACAATGGGTACATTAAAATTGAAAAAAAAACTTAATAAGAAAATTCTAGTCAGTAGATTTTTTTTTCTAATAATTCATTAGTGGGTTAATTTAGTAGACTTATAGGCGATCCTTACCTAATTTGTTAATGAGGGTTTCATAAGGAATATACCTACTAGCTAATCCCCAGCTGCGTTGTTTGGTGCATGATATTTTTGCAATTTAAAATACACAGCACACTGGTTTACGAAGAAATGATTATAGTTACTAATACCATGATGTAGACGCACTCACTGAAATACTTTGACGGAAACCCTACGTTATTTTGCATATTGTCAATTGTCACAGCCTGAAGACAAGTTTAAAAACATTTATGCTATAGAGGATGTCAAGTTGCGTTTATTGGGAGAGATCCATGTCCAGCTGTGATGATGACGATCAGAGACGCCACCCCTTTTTATTTATTTTTTTATCAGCCACTTCAGCCTGCTACTGCTAGGTTGACAGATGGCCTCACCTGTCACCCCCAAGCTTGCGCTTATGGAGGTCACAGAACGATCTCCGTTGAGCACCTCCTCGTAAAAAATACTGAACAGTTTTTCATACAATATTCGTATCCTTGGATATTTGTAAATTAGCTTTAACAGTCCTACAGAAAACCAGTGCTGAGCAATTATTTTCTTGCTTTTTATTAAGTGAAGAAGTTTCTCATGGCATTTTAGTTATATTTGGACTGGGGGTTATTTTAAGGGGTGGCGATGGTTTCTCTTAAGGTGCAGGTGAAATGGATAGTAGACTACGTGTCCTTGTCGTAAATTGATGGGTCATAGTCACTAGGAGGCCTTTTTACAAAGATACTGGCGCATATGTATAACATTCACCACTATGCCTTCACTTGTAAGCTGTCTTACTGAGTACAGCTGAAGGGGAGGGGGAAGGAACTCTCGATATTTCTCCCTTGTCATATGATTTCTAGACGGCGTTGGGTAATAATGAATTAGAGGAGGTACTGACGTTGTTTGGAACCGATGCCGTACTTTTGTACGGCATCGGTTCCAAACAACGTTCCAACAACGACAAATGACCAAATTGACCGAGAGAACCAACGGGGCATCAAAAAAATGAACCAACCTTGTGGCGCACTTTTTTGTACGGCATCGGTTTCATACTATTTCAATACCTCCTCAGCTCTGTACCTCTACAAATAAATCACTATACTAAAAGAACTCGCCTACAAAATTTGGCTGCAAACAAATATACCGCTGAAGCTAGTAAACGCATGGTACAAAGTAATATTTTGGACAAGTAGGTGTATTAATTAAATTAGACCATGGTTAATTGTGATTAATCTAGATCGCAACTATCCAACATACACCAACAAAAAAGGGCCTTGCCAAGAAACCTTGTAATCATTTTTACATGTTATCCAACAGAAGTTATGAATATTATAAACAACAAAATGTTTCGACTTGTTTATGCAGGCATCCATGATTTACTTGTGAATATTTTCAAAATTCGAATTTCAAAATGTAGCCATAAAACACTAAATGTACCACTCACATCAGTTAAATTCTCATCTCCACTACACGCAACAGACTGCCTAAATACTAGCAACAAAAAAATTATAATACGGTAACCAAATTAAAAGATTTCGTTTAATTTGAATCAAAGTTTGAGACAAAATATAAAAAATGTTCTGGGTTAGTATCCACGTAACATCTTACAAATACGGGACCATTATTACGATTCTTGTAACACAGAATATATCTATATAGATTACCGAAATTATTAACCTTTTGGCTTCACCATAGTCGAGTAAAATTGTGTCACCCCATAGAGTACATTCCTAGGTTTAAGATGAACTATTTCGCTTGAATCACGGAATGTAACACGCCTGAAAGCCTTAAACACAGCCTGAATGAACTCCAATAGCAATTAAGTGTTTTTAGTAAGTCGTCATTAAGCACAAATGATTTAAATTATGATAGTGTGACCAGATATTGCTATCTGAATTAACAATAAGTTATTTTATTAAATAATTGTTGAAGTGAACGTTAATAATATATACTTGGTTATTTTTGTATTATTGTTAATAATTTGACTGTTTGTGTTTTTATAATTTAATTTTCCACCGCTGTATATTATAGTCATATTTAAAGAGAAGCGATCGGGCAGTATACCACTTTATAACATACATGCTACATCGCCACAAAATCAGGCAGAAGAATTTTGAAGAACAAGATTAAAAAAAAAATCTAATGAGACTGTCGCATTTTGACGATGTTATAACTTACACAGTAACTTACACTCGTGCACTAAGATAGTTTCCGTTAGCAAGACAATTGAACCAGCTTCAATTTAATAATAACAAATGCAACATGAATTTGACCTTAAACTAGATTAGAACCGGCCATCAGGATTGACGACCTGTTGCGGATATACAATATTAGTCAAAGGATAACACCATTATTGAATTTATATTCATTTATATGTACGTCTCATATGTATAAATAGATATCTATGTATCGCTTTATAGAAGAAAATCAAGTAATTCATCGAAAGGATTGCTATCTCATGATATTAACTTGCTCACAATATTCTTCGATTGTCGAATATTCTACACAGACACGAAAACAAAATGTTTTTTTTAACAAACAAATTGATTAATTTGTTTTATTTTAAACGAGTAAAATGTGTTTTTATTTTAATTCTATTAACACAATTCATCTTAAAAAGCAGACATAGTGTCTGTTAGTAACTTATTTATTGTTGAGACACGTGACGACATGTCCGTGATTCCTTGTGAGTGAAAAATATATTTCCACGATAGTCACAGGATTTTATCGCAAATGTGTTTTTGATAATAATGAGCTTGATATTCAGTATATATGTAACTCAATTAAAAAAATAATTCTTCTATCATAATAATTATAAAACATGATATTATTGCACGAGACATTAAACGTCACGTCCATTTCGTCACCCTAAAATGTTGCATTTTTTCGAAATTCGACCTTTAAGTCTGCGATTGTTTGCGCCAATACCCAAAGACCAAAAGTGCAGCAACGGAGTTCTGTTTCTCAAGTTGCATGTGCCCATGGCTTGGTGACCTACACCTTAAGAAACTGGTGACCCGTCTATACGTTGGCCTCTAACCAAATTAACCGACCTATCGGGTTTCAATTTAAATTTTCACCGATTTTACAGGCATATTAGTATAAATACAAAAAAAAAAGATATTGTAACTATACAGCACCTATAACTGCAGTTCTTCCGTAGGCTTTATTGACATGAAAAGCCACTTAAAATCTACCATCAAATATCAACCTAGCTATATTGATCGGAAACCAAGACCCTTTTGTTTTGCAGCGGTAAACGTCTAGTGTTGTTGATTATTGTACTATAAATTTAACACAACTTGAAGGCATATATCGTTATGTAAGTTCCCAGGTAGTTTCTTACAGAGTGTCGATAATGAGTGCCTCATTGATCGGCTCGAAGGCCCATATCGCTCAATGGTTGCACGTGTAACAAAGGCATTCATAAAAAGCCAATACGTAATTAATGACTAATTGTTATTCGACATGAAGTTGAAACAATACAAAAACGATAGGAGCCGCAGTGTCTGCCTCTAGGTTCTTAGTAAGTCTTGAAATTAAAACACACAATCTGGATAACTGCGAGTTTGTCTCGAGTATCGGTGGTTCCATGGACAAACAGGTTTGTATGTAGATATTGCATCTCGGGTAATAGACAACCCTTCTACATACAAATCAATTGAAATGATTAAAATGTGTTGTTCCGAACGTATCTTTCTAGTCTTTATTAGTGAAGTGAAATAGCACAAAACGTTCACGTAACATCCATTACAGTACATGAATAAGTTATTAATTATGGCATTGAGTAGGGATATACACAATAAATAAAAGTTAAAATAAATATTGTTTTAAGCTAAGATCTTTAATATTGATATCTAGATAAGTATCGCAAAACACAACACCGTATAAAAACCGTAAATCTAAAACAAACGTTCTATCTTTATAGTTTGGGAAAAAAGAGTGTTTATAACTGACAAACACAGTTAAGTTGGAAATAAACTTAGTGGCCAGCAGTTGGACACTATTTTTAAAGACATAAGATCTTATCGCATTGGTAAGCTACTACCGTCGCCCATAAACACCAGTAAGTCAAGAGTGATAAGTGTATGAACTTATTACTCTTGAATTACTGATACTAATACTGGATGAACTATTCTTGACGACGGGTTTTCTGTGACGCCGTGAAATCTTTTTTATATATGAGCCTGCCAAAGTGACTCTACTTTGACCAGCATGAGCAGAGTCCAAGAGTAGTGGTCACCATAATGCGAATACTGAAAATGCAACATGGTGACCCACACTATTACAAAATACTCTATAGAATTGCTTTTGCATCATTTGACCTCCGGTATGGATTTGGGACCAGGCGGTCCATTAGTATCAAGGCATGGATTTGCTAAATTACATACAGCAGTAAAATACACCAGTAAATTGTGTACATAAAAGATTTAAATCAAAAACATATTTAGTTTAGTTAAAATATAAATGCTTTGTTTACAATCCGCGTTCACTACGCATTAGGGCCTATATTTAAGTTAAACAGAAAACACGTCTGTTAATCAGTCTTTAAACAGACGTACATAATAGAGGTACCACAAATGATTTGGCCGAATATCAAATATTCGGCAAGTCGTTTGGCCGAAGGAACATTCGTCAACATTTAGTAGGTACTATTCGCAGCTATATAGTACTTTATAGTACTAGTAAATAAGTTAAATAGTTAAATTTAGAACTTCATAATGAAATCTGTTAGTAGTAATATCAAGAACAACTTCTTAAAATATCTAGGTCGACTTTACCAGTAAGTAAGTAAATTATAGTGTGCATCAATTTTCCTTTTCCTATTCAATATTCGGTCGAATATTGCAAATTATTTGGCCGAATACCGAATAAAAACATAGGGCCGAATAGTCGGATATTCATGGCATCTCTAGTACATACGGTAGTGATATGTATCTCTATTCGTTATAACAATTAGATCCATTAGATAACTTTTATACCTGTATTTAAATATGTCTGTATAGATTATTATTTATATGTTGCGCAAGACACACTGTTGTATTTATACTAGGGCCTATGAAGTATGTGCCAGACCCATCGCGTCCCTTGGATAGTCAGTCTACGTTCCCGGTAAACGAATAACTACTAACAGAAATTTTTATCTTGATAGTAGTTTTTCTTTTTTTAAAAAGACAACTCCCGCATTAGGAATATACATTCCTGTGTCACGGGGATCTTTACAAACATACATGAAACGGACACACAGTACACCCAGACTTAGAACAACAATTTATGGATCACATAAAGTTTTGTCCCGTGTAGGATTTGAACCCACAACACTTGGCGCAGTAGGAAGCGGTGTGGCGACCACTGAAACCACTAGGCCAACCGCGTAGTCATGATAAATGTAGATGAAATTGCAGGGAAAATTCAAATTAAATTAAAAAAATTAAATTATTGTAGTGAGTCACATACAGACTCTAATGTTCCACGATAAATGGACTATCCAGAACTAAAAGAATATTTCAATTCGCACCAGTTGTTCCGAAGATTAGCAAGTTCAACCAAGTAAACATAACAAATACGGACTGCCTCATTGGCGCAGTGGTTGCATACGCGTTTTGCCCGAGGTCTCAAGTTCAATTCCCGGGTCGGATCAAATATTTGTATGATCTGCAAATACTTGTTTTGGAGTACGGTAGTTTTCTTTGTATAATATGTATATATTTATAAAAAAAGTATATAATATATGTATTTATATCAGATGTTTGGAAAATGGCGTTGTGTGTTTAGATGTCTGAAATATTTAATTTGATATACGATGGATAAAAAATCACGAAAGTTAAAAACCGAACTCAACACATAATTCTGATGAAGACCGTCTCTCTCTCCTCCTCAGTGGTCCACTACTTCATATCAGCGCTAATGATCCTCACGAGTGCAATAGGCTTCCTGAACAGTTGTGTAGTAATGAACCGAAGCGCGGCCCACAACACGGGCCGGAACATCACCACCTGGCTGCTGCTGGACTCGCTGTTCGAGACCACCAGGGTCGTGTATGTCTTCATCTGTGAGATCGTGTTGAAAGGGCAGGGACCTATACAGATTTACGAGTTGTTGATCAGCGCTGCGCAGTATTGTAAGTATTTATTTGTACCTTAATATATTTGTTTAAATTAAAAAATATAGATATGAATATTTTTCGATTTTAAAAACATAAATTCACCCGTTACCTCAAGAAGTAACATAACGAAAACAAAATAATAACTAGATATATAAGAAACCGAAAAATGTGAACTATTTATATAAGCTGGTACAGCCACGCTGATTTCAGCACGGTTGAGCCGGCTCAGCCGGGGCGGTACTATCCTCACACAGAAGATTCAACGAAAATTATAGCATTTGTGCTATCGTGTTTTGTTGGCAAGTGCGAGACCAGAGGCCCGGAGCAGAAGCATCACCAGACCGTCGTGGTGTGGGTCACCATTCTATCAACAGAGACAGAATTATGCTTAATTCTGAAGCGTATAAATTATAAAATAAAAAGTACTTTGTGTCGACAGTATTGTCTTAGCCTCATACTTTCACTATCGAGCCCTTTGCGATATAAAAAGAACTACAAGGGCAACTATTGACAAATAGGTCAAGGCAAATGTCGTCACAACACATTAGCCGATTATTCTAGGGGTATTGTTTTCAGTATGTACGTGCGTGCTTTATGTTTTTAGGAATTGTCACGTAATTGGGTGTGCTGTGATATGCTTCAATATTGTTCTACATTCCTTTGCATGTATAAAATTATAATTGCCCCTCCTCAATTTTTTCCGGGTTAGAAAAACATTAACGACAACGCTGGTAAAATGGTAAATTGGCTGGTAAAAACCAGCGAACGTGTTTCCTTCTATCTATCATCCCCGGTCCTTTAAGTAGACCTGGAAAAGGCCTTTTACTAAGCCACTATACTACATTGTCTGTATTCGCTGTAAGGATGGTGGCCTCTTGGATTCTACTAAATACGTCCATCTGGATTTTTTTTTGGCAGTCATTCAAATAAACGAAGAAAATTGCAGGTGTTCTAAACACTCACAGGCGCTCATAGGCCAGTTGCACTCGCTGATTAGAAACAATCACCAGGGTCGACGACGGCGCACTCTGTACCTGGATGGGTGACCGCTGGTGGCATGTTACCATGTCCGTCTCCGTGATTCGGAGGTCACGTGAAGCAGTCGGTCCCGGTTGTTATCATACGATAACAGTCGTGAATCTTAATTGGAGGCCTGTGGCCCGCTTAAAAACATTCAACGGCAAGATTACATAGCCACGACGTATTCCTGCCAGTCTCCAACCCGCACTTGGCCAGCGTGGGGACGTATGGCCTTATTCCTCTCCTCAGAGAAGACCCGAGCCCAGCAGTGGGACATCATGGGTTGTTGATGATGTTCTAAACACAGAGAGCAATCAACAGTACAAAAATTCAGATTTTAAGAATGAAGTTCTAGGTATCTAGAAAGAACAAAAAATATACATTACCCCTGTGGTATTATTGTCTACAACAATACTGTGTAACTCTGAAACACACACATCACAGTTTGTCAATATATATATGAATATCAAACTCCTTGA
Source organism: Hyphantria cunea (assembly GCA_003709505.1). Taxonomy (NCBI): domain Eukaryota; kingdom Metazoa; phylum Arthropoda; class Insecta; order Lepidoptera; family Erebidae; genus Hyphantria; species Hyphantria cunea. The sequence goes on along the minus strand of PKRV01004259.1, from coordinate 291,720 downwards.
TATTCATATATATATGGGTTTCAACCCTAACAAACAAAACTACATGCCTCTTCAAAAAGTTGCTATAATGAAGTTCTTGTAAAAAACCCGTGGCATTTCCTTGACTGAGTGGTCTTGCAAGTGAGTCGAGAAAAAACAAAATCGCCATACGTTTACATATGCCTTATTTCTTTTCCCTATGTTGTTTAGCGTTCGTTACATAGCAATGATTATGTAGATATTTTAATAATATGTTTTTGTTTGCTTTCAGTGCTGGACAGCTTTCTATACTGTCAGATGATACTCAGACACTAATATTAGGCTATTTTATGTTATGTTAAGTGGTTATCATCCTTAGGATGTACTGGTCCTACAGAGGCTATATATGTTGATTGATTCTCCAAGAATTTATTAATCTTATAAAAAGTTTGGAATATATTTAAAATAAGAAGTATGTCTTTTGATTGTATTTGTGAAAGTCAGTATTTTTTTTTCATATTTATATTCTAAAATAAGTTAACGTTGGCTGGATGAAGTCTCTATTAATATCAAATTAAAAACCAATGTGTTCTGCTAAGTTCTTTTCAGCTTTTCCCCGAGTGACTGAGGTAACCAGGGGCCCAATCTCCGGTCCCCAAGCCTCTTATACCTCTTGAGTTACAGGTGACTCTCATGCTTACGTATTCAGTTATCCAAAGGTGAACAAGTTGCTAACAAAACCAGGGCAAAAGAACCTGGAAACAGTGTTGCAAACTCTCAAATTTCATAGTTCTCTCAAATCCACAAACTGAAGGATTTTCAATAATTTTTTACGTTCAAGCGGCGCGTCGATCGAGAACCGCATCTTGACCATTCAGATTCAGAATTTTTAATGAAATGACAATTCTTTTAAATCTAATTGGTCAAGGGGCAAGTTTCAACGATTCGACACTATCTTCTTAACGCAAATCGACTGTATACCTAGTGATCTGCTATCCAATGGTACGTCTTGTGTAGTGTACTACTACTAGGCGGCTGTCAGATTACATCTGTCCTTCTGGTTTTATACGACCAGCGTTTTCCGCTTCCTACTATGAAACATAGTTTTTATCCGGCCAATGTTTTGTATCTGAACTCTGTCCAAAACTATAATGTAATATTCTCAGTCTGTTTAATACCATGTTTAAAGAATCCATTATAATACTCTTTTATGAAGGATAAACTCTTTCGGCGATGTTTAACTTGTATTCAGCCTGAGGAACTTTTATCAAGGGGTCGAGGTACAGTGTGATGTTTGTACTTTATATGTACTCAGTATATTATCAACTAAATTTTGTTATTAATAAACAGACGGTTACTGTGTAGGGTCATTGCTACAAAGATCTTAGTAGAGGTGGATTAGAATTGAGTTATTTGAAACAATATCGGAAAAAGAACTGTTGCGAGTTCTTAGATTATCAGTTCCGCTCTCATGGGTCATAACGTGATGTTAAATATCCCGTTACCTTTTTTAAAGATTCCATAAAAAAAACAAATATGGCGGGTAGTTCTAATAAACAACACAAGTAACGCTATAAATATTTCGTTATAATTGTACAGAGGGCCTAATATGTGGAACAACATCTACTTGGTCTTGACAACGAATGATTATGTCCTTACGAGTAAATGTTAAAAAAATCCTACTAGGCATTAGATATGATATATGGCTTATCCGTATACGGCACACTTCATATTTTCTGCCGACAATATTTTAGAACATTGAACAAGAAAGCAGTTTATAAAAATAGTTTATATCTATTTGTCAATGTATTAATATCGTTTTGGTGCTTTTCAATTTAAATGAACCATCACGATCCTTTGCCTATATACGGCTATTTTTAAAGCGTCTCTGCAACAATTTGGTGAACACAAAAATGAAACGAGGAATAAAATCGTAAATATGTAATGTGTAATGTGATATTGCATTATCTGTACAAAATGTTACTGATTTATTCGTTCAAAGCAAGTAAAAGTGCGTGCGTGCGTTCAGTCATGTAAATATGCCTGATTTCTTGAAAAAACAATATTAATTACTAGAGATCTAGCTCATTAAATGCTGTATAAAGGTAAAGGTAAAGCTTACTACATAGCATTACGCAACTATAATCACTTCAAATGTTTTATTAAATAGAAAATACCTACAAACACCGATACCTACTATCTTTTAAACTTGACCGTCAAGGTGAAAGCGTTGGTGTTGCGAGGGATGATTGTGGTAACCGCGCTAACCTCAGGAGCTACTGGCACGAATTCATTTTTTTTCAGTGTTGTATAAGTCATTTATCGAGGAGGCCCATATCATAACGCTGCGAGCAATAGGAGCCAAACGCGACCCAGCTAGTGTTTTAAAAATTCCACTTTTATTAAGATCCTTGTAGAACCGTATAATTCCATTATAGCTGTGATTATTATCTATTTCAAGTATTTAAACTGTTTAACGCACTAAGTCTAAGGTTTAAGGTACAATTTAGTAGTTTTTAATGTATTCATAATGGAGTTCTCACTATTCTCATTGTTACTCCACTTTTGTTACAAACAAAGGCCTAATATAAACTCGTAACTTAAGTAGTACTGAAATCCAGTGCCTAAATACTTTGATATGAACGCTTGTGTGGATGAAGGCTATTTTATATTTGTTTCTTTTTATTACTATAAAACAGAATATTCTAAATGGTTGTAAACTAAAAACTTTTAAGATACTAATAGAGATGAAATAATAGTATTTTTGCCGGTTACCGGATATCCAAATTCTTAGTTTATTGTCGTAAAGAAGTAAATAGAATGTCAAATTATTTCATATATTAACTATTAAATACAGATTCTAAACTAAGGATGCAACATTCCTACAGTGGCTGGATCATTGCTTATCGACGAAGCAACAGAATTAAAAGAGTAATTAAAAACGTTGGCACATTCTCTATTTAGTACTTATCGTTATATTAATTTTGTAATAAAGATATTTTAATCCGGATAATCACCGAATGATCATTTCATATCTAATAACATAGTATTCCAGTAAAGCTTTTTTTATATTTTCAGTAATTTATATCATGTTGTTGTTTGGTTTGTAAAAAATAATGAAAATCTGTTTTAATTGGTGTACTTTAGCTGTAAAAGAAAGAGATGCAAAGAGTCGAGATATAACCGTATACTCCAATTTATACGATGTACAGTTACTATGAGGGTAGATCTAAATGTAGAGATAACTAGTTAATATAAATTATATACGTAACGTCAAATGGTTAATTAATAGTAGGCATTTAGAACTCTGAACTTGCTGGTAACCATTGCCTAATTTTCATAAAGAGCAAACGCTAAAATACCTGTATAATGACTATACCAAATCCCTATATATTTAATATGGCTTTAGAAATACATAAAAAGATAAAATTTGTAAAGTATGGCGCTCGATTAGCGAATCAGTAAGATGACTAACGAATGACTAACCCTATATTAGTGAAGACAAATAGCGAATAACGGTCTCGAAATCATCATCTCAGCCGGAAGACTTCAAGATTTGAACATGGGCATCCCGCAAGACTCCTCCTCCTCTCCTCAATTACTGATTCTGTGCTGCCCGAATCCAATGGCTTCCTGATCCACCAGGTCATAAATTACGAAGAATTTAATACGGCAACCCCGGTTTGAGTTTGGTTCTTTAACATTCGACGGCGTTAGATGTGAGATCGTTTTTAGACAATGTCTTGCCAGTGTATGAACTGTTATTGTTCACTACTATATCTAATGCTGTTGGATTATTGTTGTTATTGTGATTTTTGCTATTTGTTGATACTCAGATTTTTTTCTAGTCTATTGTAAAATAACAGCATTCTGCTGTTTCGTTGTTGCTTGTTTTCTATTAATTTAAAATGATTTCCAAATAGGAGATACGATATAATGTAAAACCGTTACGAATTAAGCAAAAGCAGACTTTTGCCACTTAAGCAATGACTAGGCGATTAAGTGCTGTAAAATGTAACTCCATGTCTTAAACACGTCTTTGAAGTTGTGTTGTACAATTGTTTATTAAAAATAACATAATGTATCTAATTGTCTGAAGTTAAAAATCTCGAAAAAACATTTAAATACTCATAAAGTTGACTTTGGTGTATTTTGGGGGTTGAACTTAACAAAGCCATTTTTCTGATCGACACGACTGTTTTTAACGAAACCTCGTGGCTTTTGTACTAATTAATTGACCTGTTGCCGTACTTTACTGGACATTGATAAAGGGTTGACAAAAATTTCAGTAACAACCGACCATGTTCTACTATGAGTAGAATTAAATTGGAATATTTGAAAGCCCTTGTATAGTTTTAGCTATTCCAAAAGTCTTCCCACCGAAGCTATATAACTTAAATAGTGCACTGGATATAACAAGTATTATTTATTGTTTATTTTAGAATATTAATCTTTTTTTTATCTGTGATTTTTTGGTTGTTGTTTTAAATAAAATCAATGATTGGTCTTATCTAGTCAGTTAAGTGAAATCGTTAAATTGAGTTTTAAAAAGTTTAAAAATTTAATTAAATCTCAAATTGTGTATAAATGTATATTTGTACAAATAAACTTGACTGTAGCGCTGTTTCGTTGAACGAGAAATAAAACATGTTTTTATATTGAATTTGATATTTTTATTTGAGTGAGTTGTCCAAAAATATAATAAGTACGCTATTCAACACTTTCGTCAACAGGCTAATGAATTACAAAGTGCACTTCCTTCGTACCAAACAACAGACTATCACACAAGGCCACAGTTCGAGTACCATTTGACACTATTATGGTCACACACATGCCCACTATAATTGACTTACAACTAGCGCAGCAGATAATTCACTTTTTGACAGACAAAAAAAATGATTATAAAACACAGTACATACATAGTTTCAACTAAATAGCACTAGCCGCTAGATAGCGGCCAGACTCCACCTGTCTAAGACTAGTGCAATCAGGTAGAAAGGTCACGCAATAATAACCTTTGTAATAATTTATATGACTACACATACGGATATATGGATTGTGTTAATGACAATATCATTTTTATAGAAACAATCATTAATATAATCTGCCAAAAGTAATTCAGTGTATAATCAACAGGCCTGGTGTTGCCAGCAGACCCTGTCAAAAAAATAATGTATTCTTTAATTGTAGTTTGATATTTAATGATGTCAGTGTCATGTGGTACTCGCACAAACTGTTTTCAAAACACACTATCGCATTATACATCGTATCAAAGAGTTGTGTTCGTCCAACAACAAACTAGAACGAACGCCCAACGAAACTCCTCAACAACACTACACAGTTTGTTCCATAATGCACCTTATTGAAAATAACACAACAGAGAATTTTGAGTGACTTTCCTAAAGAATTTTCCTTTAGATTTCACACGCTACATGCGAGATTTATTAAGTGTTATGTGCTCAGAGCGTCTCATCAGTATTGGACCCGAAAGGGGCTCTTTGTTAACGAGGGACTTGACTTATAGAATGACAGGCCTTCACCAGTCAAGCATTTCATAAATGCAGAATTAGAACCCCACCAATACTATAGTCGAGAATTGCCGAAACACATCAATATAATGGTATATCATAAATAAATATGAATACCATATAAAAAAATAGTACTGCAAATTAAATTTATGTCAGAACGGTACGCTATAAATATTTTCAACGAGGTGCAATGTCTGTCCAAACGCTACAAATAGTAACTTAGTCTTGTAAACAACAAAGGCAAAATATTGCTATTCTTGTCACTCCTATTGCCGCTATTTAACCTAGTTTTGTAGTTACAGTTTCTTAAAATTAAATATATGTAATAATTTCTTCGAAAAATTTTAATGGATAAATTTCGTTCAAATTTTGGGAAAAATTCGATACTATAAGAACGGAATAAACGAAGCATCACTGTAAGCGATTTCATTATGAAAAATGCATTAATATAATTTTACCCTGTACATTTTGTAGACGATTTTTTCCCAATATCTAAATATAGGCCGGTTGTAGTTTGTCAGGTTGGCAAGTAACATAAATAAAGTTGAGCTTCAACATTAAAATTTCAAAATTAACTTCAATCAAATTTACACAAGTGCAAATACATTGAACAATTATTACAATAATATTATTTATTTATAAAAAATAAAAATAAATTGTAAAAAAAAAGAATGATATTTGATAGTGCAAATAATAATTAAATTAAACAGATATTTTTATAATTCCAATCAACCTCTCATAAGTTTTATTTCCAAAATTAATATGAGGCAAAAATATTCATTTCTCTAGAACTCGACGATTCTATACTATGCTTCCAACTCATAGCATTGAATACATTCCGAAAGCTTAATAACTCACTATTCACACTGTCACCGCGATGCAGAATTTTCTTCACTGCAATGGCACAAAAAATATATAAATTGTATATCGCCAATCTTTATGATTCTAAGCCCAAAAAGATAAAACATCTTATACATAACTATTGATCGGAGTACGAAAATACTATCATTTGTTCATATATTTAATGGCACTTCTAAACATTTGTTTCAATTTCATAAATCGATGGTTATTAACTATATCGCAAATACTCTATATGGCAGAAGATAAGTTTATACATGAAACACAGGCGCTCTCTATTCGTTCAATAGACACGTTTTAACGCTAATGTTTGCTAGTTACTTTACATTCACTACAATGTAAGAAATGCATAAAATCTCGTGAGAACAAAATAATTTCCTTATAGGACTTGCGGCTACCAATATTATGAGAATCACACAGAGTGGGAATTAAACCCATCACGATTGACATTTAGTACTATTTAGTAATGTTATAACAATCAGTTAACAATGGACACGCACTGTACGTACGCATACGTAAGTGCGGGCACGTACACGCCCGCACGTGTACTGAACTGCATTGTGTATTGCACGTGTCCGCAATCAACTGAAACTCTATTGAAACACGGATAATGTAACTTGTATAATTATCTTTTCATTAAATTCATCTCACAACCCACTACAAAGTCGTAAACAATGTACAAATTGAGTGAAAAATACAATCTAATTACAAAACATACGTATATATAATACAGTTTGCGAGATACATCTGAGATCTAAAATATAAGGAACATAATATAAATGAGTTTGAACGCAATACACATCGGAACGGAAAACTTCATTGAAATTATAGTTTCGTTATAATAACTAGTTATATCTACAAATAATATTGTCATGAATTTTAATACAATATGCTAATAGGCGGGAGTGTAGTTGCTTTATAGTAGACTATTGAGGCAGGTAGATGGTATTAGAGGATGGTATTATACCACATAAGGTTATGAAGCCTCAAAATAATAAGTCTAAAGTAAAGAAAATACACAACGTAGGTGGCTACCGACTTTAATAGGTACTTAATTTTAAAGTGAAACTTTTATTATTTTATTAATTTTTTGGTCTGTGTATCGCATGTCGCGTGACGGTCGGCCAGCGTCCAGTGGCCAGTTGGACGGTGTGCCAGAGCTCCACGCTAAATTGTTTATTTTTATCAGTGTTTAATGTAAATGTTGTTATTTATTTGCTTTATTAGATTTAAATATTTGTATGTGAAAAAAAGTTTTACTTTTACCGTGGTTTCATAAAACCACACAATCCTTTTTTTAAGTAATATTTTAACAACAATAAGTAATGAATTGAAGGAAATCAGTAAGAATACAGATATATAGAGTATAGACAAGAATATAGAATACTGGTATAAATATAAAACTGTCAAAGTATTACAGTATAGGTGACGCCACCTTGCCCGCCACGAAGATATGTGTCGCCCACCTCACCTGTCCTTACATACGAGTTACACTACTTATACTACGTAACAATCTATATTAACAAGCTACACTAACACTATGACGCGGCTGCATCTGAAATACATTTGCTATTTCCTTTGAATTTGACGACAGAAAATTGAAGAGTTACTGTTTCAAAAGCATAAAAGTTACTAAATACTAATTTAGCTTAGTCTTTAAAGTAAATTTAGTAACTACGATCGCGTCAGTCATTCGCATATCGGCTTTACTGAGCTTATATAATTATTAAAAAAACATTCAGGCCGAATTGGTAGAAAGGTTGATAAAATTTAGAAATACATACGACAGACGTATGTGTTTTGGCACCATTTCGAATGAAAAGCACCCAATTTGACATAGCCGATAACAGCACGAGAAATATAAAGAAAAGCTTTTTTCTAATCATTTTACAAAAAGATTCAAGACTTTTGACGTCATTTGAACGCGTTTATAAAGTTATTTGTACATGAAAGATATTTAGGGCATACCGTTTTCAAACATTGATTTCATCTTTTCATGTCTCCTTCTCAATGGCTTTAATCAATCATAAGATAGTGCTATATTTAATATTAGAAGTAAAAGTATCCCTTTTAATTGTTCACATAATCCTGACTTCATTCATTTCATTCTTCAGAGATTTTTTGATTCCCATACGAGGACATTTGATTCCCATATGAGATCAATTGATTCCCACGCGGGAAAATTAATTCCCATATGAGGTGCCTCGATTTTCACACGGACAAGTCTTTTTAGTGAGGATGTAGGTCAATGATCTTAAAGACGCATGATATGAGAATCATTCGTAGAGCGAAGTGGGGAATGAGGTAGGGGATTAAAAGGGATGTGAGGGGTAGTGGTGATGTTCAGGGTGCTAGAAGTTCTGCTGGCGCTTGCGCTTGAGGTGAATGGCGTCGAGTATGGGCTGGCGCTTGCGGTTGTACCGCGAGCGCAGCTGCTCGATGTCGGCCTCCATCTCCGCGTCCAGCCGCGACACGCGCGCCTCCAGCTCGCTCTCCGGCAGGAACGACAACTGCGCACCACGCACACACGTCACTCTCTCGCCCTCGACGTATACACATCTAATAAGCTCATCGTTCAGATAAATAACGTCTCTCACATTTAACAAGAATTTTTCATGGGGTTTTCGATCGATCAAAATTAATTTTCATCAAAATAGCTGTGTTCTACAGCGAAACTATATAACAGCGAAAATTAAGATATATAATTGAATAGTTACGACTAAAAATGTTTATCTAATCATTTGTAAGCAAAACTTTATGAGTGATTTAAAATTAAAATGTGTAAATTTAAAAATGACGAACTAGCAAATAGTAAAGAGTCATCCATAAATTACACGACACGAATTTGAATCTTCATTTGTTCAGCCGTCCTTGTCACACACACTTGTCCTGATCACATTAATGACACTCCCCCTCATAATTAGCGTACATATATGCTTAAAAAACGGGCAGGCTCGACCAAATTGATCCAAAGGAAACCCGTGATGAACAATTATTTAGTTGTATTGCACCGAATAAGTAAGTTACCAAAGCCCAAGCTTCTTTTCATACAAATATGGTTTTAAAATGTGACGTCATTAAAATCAAGATACGAAAACATGTGACGTAATTTCTGGATGGCCCCTAAGAGAAAACAAGTAAGCGTAAGTACAAAGTTACATCACACCACATAATTACATTTCATTATTAACCGACTTCAAAAAAAGAATAAGTTGTATTTTTTTTATGTAACTGACTCAGAACTTCCAACTGGGTGAACCGATTTAAATGATTCTTTTTTTATTTGAAATATGTGCTTCTTGTGTGCTCCCATTTTAATTTGATACAGTTCTTGAAATCAGTTCTTTTTTGTTATTTTTTTTAATTATTTGTAATATAATCAATATCAATTGCAATTAATATATTGCATGCAGTTAACCGTAACGCTAAGTGCAAAAATAGAAATTTTAGTAAAATTAGTTCTAACTCCATTATATATCTAATAATTTCCGACAGAGTATCTTTGTCTGTGAGAAATAATTATGAAGTCAATTTAAATGTATCTTGCATTTCAATTGTCTTCATAATTATTTCTAAAAAATGTTTATAGTTTATTCTGAGACTTAAGAATTTGAATAGAAACCTTTTTTAGTGGATGCTCAGGAGATAAAAAACATTGATTACCCCCTGCATATTCAATTTTATTAAAATCATCGGAGCCGTTTTCGAGATTCAGATTTTATATTCAAGAATTTCTCGTTTAAAAGCATTATTAGATATAGGGCCTCTAGAAAGATAGTTATGGCACGCAATCCACGGGTGAATCGTTTAGGCAATATGAGTGAGTAGGCAAACGCAAGCGTGGTGTGGTGTGTGGAGAGTGGTGCGCTTACGCGGGTCGGAGAGCGCGAGCAGAGTGACGACGTGGAGTTGACTTACGAATTCGAAGTTGCCCTCCTCCACCAGCGCGCGGTGCACGCCCAGCGCCGCCGCGGCCCCCGCGCCCGCCGCCCCGCCGC
>PKRV01004259.1:240805-281341 GCA_003709505.1 Hyphantria cunea | reverse complement strand
CCGCCCGCCGCGACGCCGCCACCCGCCGCGCTCGCGCTGCTATCGACAGTCACCATATTTTAAGACATATCTTTTACACCTCTATATTAGTTCATCCTTAGAGTCGCCATTGATGAGCATGATGAGAGTAACCGAGTACCACTAAACTTATGTATTTATCTGATGAAATAGGGTTCATAGAATATAAAAATAGTATTTATTTTCATATTTAGAGCGAGATCAATAGTTAATTGACAAAAATAAAACTACAAAACAGAACAATCCGCCATGTTAAGTTATACACAAATCACGTATGTATAAAGGTCACTTTGTTCGGATATAATCGACGGATAAATTTCTGTTGTTAAGAACTATAATTGACACCGGTTGATAAATAGTGACGTCACGTCTGACACAAATAGACGCCATGACACAAATAGGGCGTTTTGGCGCATAAACTAAAATTTTAATTGCATTTTTTCCTGCTGAAACGTTATTTTTTGTAGAAATATAACTTTTTTTGATAAAAGGAGATACTTCCTAAATCATAAAACTGTTTTTCGAAATTAGTCATCATGCCTATTATAATTTTAATGAAAAATATACTTTGGCCGGACACAGATTAGCAAATATTCTGGAAGGGTTTCAACTGCTGTAGCGAATATTCTTCAACACTTCAACACTGTTTGCAGATGATTGATTTAAACCCACATCACTAAAACACTCGCATAACACTTCATTTATTGGCTGCATTACTTTAAATGAAATTAAAAAAAAAAAAAATATTCGCAAAACTTTACAAAATGATAACATTTATAAATATGTTTTTATTTGAGACTATTACTAACCATAAATTGAAAATAATAAACTTATAGTTTATTTACTGTCATTATTCGCTAATCCAACTTCGGTCCTAAAAATCAATATATAATAAATACATACATTTTTATTGAAACTAATAAAGAAGAAAAAACAGCCCTATCGTCCTTTCCAAAATCAAAATTTCCGCCTATTAGTTAGTACCTGACGGTGTCTTCTCCAGGCAGTCTTATATGCGAGGTGAGGGTCCCATTCGTTGCCGCGCCAATGTTAAGGTGATTGACTTCTTTCTTCTCAAAATGCTCCAGGAACAGTGGGCGGTACTTTGGCCTGTTGGTGTCCATGGGGTCTGTATCGTGACCTGGAATAATAAATATATTTAATTGTATAGAACTTATTGCACATGTTCATCTGTTCAAATATGTTAATCTATGCGGTTACCACTTTGTAATTATTCCCATGAAAAAACAATTCCCTTAAAATGTATTTAGTATCTGATGTTAGATAAATCTAAAGCTGAGTGTGTACTGATGCTTCATGGTGGCGAGCGCGTCGTCGGGCTCGTTGATGACCACGGTGGCCTGTTTGTGATCGGACGGACGTGTGTGAGGATGTTACACATAGCTGAGTGTGTGCGGGTACTGACGCTTCATGGTGGCGAGCGCGTCGTCGGGCTCGTTGATGACCATGGTGCCGAGGTCTGCGGCGAGCTCGGCGGTGGCGTCCCTGCTGGGCACGAGCGTGCCGTCCCCGCGCTGCTTCATCGTCGCCTCCTCGTACGCTCCCGAGTTCTGCAACACACAACATATTGTTACGATTAACTTTTCAGGAGACTCAATAATCGGTTCAGACGTGAGTGTTCTAATAAGTTGTAATAAATAATGCAATTCGGCATAGGACAATAAACCTTACTACAATAACTATACGGAGGAATACGTATTATCTGTTTGAATTATTTACGTTCTAGTTTCTCTCGGAAACGGTCATTTCGAAGGTAACTGAACTTCCCAGAATAGACTAATAATATAGTGGCACCAAAATATGATAGGCGTTTCGTGGAATCACTACACTGACACAGTCCACAGTCCAGTTCGAACTGAACCGAAGTGAAAACTTGGACGATACTGTAAATAGTTAATTAAACACTGCGCCCGCTTTGCCCTCTATCTCGAAATGGTACAAGTTATAAAAATTAGAGAATTTAATCTTCTACAATATTTATTCACATACAAACAGCATAAAACCCATAGGAAACGAGATATTTACAATAAATGTGTGAAAAATCTGTACTATCTGAGATAGCGTCTACTAATCAAAGTTCAATATAACTACCTTGCCGACTGTCCGTTGGATATCCTAGAGAATAAAAACGAAGTATATCTCAACAATAGAGGTAATTAAGTGAGTGCAAGTCACCGCATGGAATGTTTTGGCGTTGTTGGTGGCGTGGGCGTGCCTGTAGGCCTGGCTTTCGCGGATCTCCCGCGCGTCCGCGATCATCTGGCTCAAGATGCTGGGGTGCTTCGCGTTACCTGCATAGCAACACATTGATACTTTTAGCACTTTTGACTAAAAAATTTGTTTGTGTGAGTTCGTAGTGACAGGCGTCAGTTTTTGTATGCGTGTACAATACAAAGAGATGAAATTATTTTTACTAAAATCTTGAACAAACCGGGAATCGGACAGTCCATACGCTATTTACATACCAATAAACTCATGAGTTAAGAGAAACTCAGCGGTTGCTCTTTCGCTGGGGTTCTTGACGAGACACTGACTGACGAAGTCTATGAACTCTGGCGACCACTGGTCTGGTTCTCTGCAATTATATAATAATTCATTAATACAACTGTCAATTGCAAACAATTCTCCAAGATTTCTTGAACACAGTGCTCTAGAAAATATATTTAATAAAATCATATGACACACCAAATATAATTTGTAACTAAAGTAGGTAAGTTAAAAGTGAAGTAATAAATAAAACTTTACACACGCTAATCTGATCCCTAATTAGGTAGGACCTAGGCTGCGCTAACCAGATGCAACTGTCATAATGAGTGTATTAAAACACGAATGTATGGGATAATAGTATCACATGAGTGTTTTAATACCTAATTATGTACAGTTGTATACAAGACTTTATCTACACCCATGGCAAGAATCCTCTATAAAGTAATACATTTTTGCAATACTAATATCGAACAAAAATGGCGGGATACGACGTGAAATCGAACAACATTATTTATTTATTTATTTTCTTCAATGTTCTTTTATTGAAAAATGAGGTGCATTATGTCAAATTTGTACAACATAGCACTCCTTTGGATGCTATTATGGTTACTGTGACACAGGATCTTTTAATGTTAGCAATAAGCTAGAAACAACAACCCATAATGTCCCACTGCTGGGGTCGGCTGCTAGCTGTGTCAGAAACTTTTACTGAGGTTTGGCATGGGGATATATAAATATTTTACTTAAATATTTGTTTGGAAGTATATAAAATAATTACAAAAAAATGATTTGTGTATTTATTAGTCGTCTTGTATCCATAACCCAAGCTCTGCTTAGTCGGGGACTAGATGGCGCTGTGTGTCAGATGTCTGAATTATTATAAATAAATAGATTTTGGTAATTATTCACCCCAACTACGAAAATCAAGATCAAGTTCATTACAAAATTATTTGTCATAAATTGCATTCAAACCCATGACCATCGCCAGTCAGGGTCACTAACTACTAGAACGGAAAATGCCCATTTTATTTTTAAGAAAAGAAAAAATAAATGTAAAATACATAAATATTGTGCAATATACTATGCTTATTACCTAAATGAAGGCGGTGGTTTAGTCGGTATCATGAATATGGCTCGCATGGGGTGAATGTCCCCATAGGGCGGTTTGCCCTCGGCCATCTCCAAGGCGGTGATGCCGAGCGACCAGATGTCGGCCACGCAGTCGTACCCTATCTCCTGGATCACTTCCGGGGCCATCCAAAACGGCGTCCCTATGACAGTATTGCGTTTCGCCATTGTATCCTGGAATTAGAAATTTTCATATGAAAAAAACATGCTTTCAATGTTTAAGTAGATATATTTTTGTTTTCTTTGGTAATCTATGTAGAACGGATCGAGTTGTTTGGCTCAAAGTTGGTTTCAAAGTTTGGCTTGGAAGGGTCGTTTGATTCGTTTCGTTGCGAGTGTAACTCGGGGTGTTTTATGGTTATAAAAATAAAAATCGCTGATTTGCAATACTTAGTAGATTTTTTAGCGCTTGCGCTGTGTTTCACCGAGTGAGTGAGGACACCAGAGGCCCACACCTCAACTTCTCCCCCCATCTACCTCTCCAATCCCCCAAATGCCAGCAACGCACTTATGACGCCTCTGGTATTGCAGGTTTCCATGGGCGGCTGTAATCGTTAACCATCAGGCGATATGTCTGCTCGTTTGCCAATTATTAAAAAAAATTGCTTGCTTGTTGCCTCCCATACTATAAAAAATCAGCTCCTCATTGGCCGACTAACCGCTAACATCTTAGGCTACAAATGCACGTATAGTATATTCACCGTCAACTGCCCCGCGACTCCAAAGTCCGCCAACTTGGCATGCCCCTCAGTGTTGAGCAGAATGTTCCCAGCTTTGATATCTCTGTGGATCTTCCGCCGTCTGTGCAGGTATTCCAAACCTTTGAGCGTGTCGCACAAGATTGTAGCTATTTCGTCTTCCGATAGGGTCTTCTTCCGTAGCCTTATGATATCCGAGACTGAGCCAGCGCCACAGTATTCCATCACGATCTGGAACATTTGAAAATGATTCCGGTTACCTTTTCTTCTTTATAGTGCTCTGGTGTACTGAGTCGTCAGATCTCTGTCAGGGTTTAGGGAGCCATTGAAGTTTTATATTCCTACTAGCTCTTGCCTGCGGGTTCTCCTGCGTGTATGTCGGTTATCGCGTTGCGTAAACAGTAGCCTATGTCCTTCTTCATGAATCAAATTCCATTATAAATTTCTTCCAAATCAGATCCGCGGTCTAGCCGTGAAAGCGTCACAGACAAAGTTCCTTTCGAATATATAATATTAGTGTGGAAGTTTGGTGTTATTGCGTTTACAATGCAGTTTGGGTATCTTGTCATCATCATCAATAAATAATTCTTAGCAATTCTAAGTACCTAATAAAAAATTATAATGCTTGTCGTCTTTTTTATATTGGCGAAAACTCTAGACTCCTCTAAGTCTAGAGTTTTATCTAAAAATTGTTTTATTACAAGTTAAAAAATGACTATACCGTTATATTAAAACAAAACCTACACCTTAGTTAAAGGGAATAACTGGATTCCTGCATGCTAAATACCACTTTCCTAGTATCACCCTCATCGATCGTTTGCCCTTGCGTCTTAAGTCCAATTAACACCTCTATCTATCGTCCGTCTGTTAGCACACTTCGCGCAGATCCTCGATACAATAGAATATAGAAATATAATAGAAAATGCATTTACGATGTCTAATATTTTCTTTACATAATTAAGTAAAAGAATGGATGTGATAGTAGATTTGAAAATTTAGCTAGAGTTGAATATGTACCCTCCAGATTATGTAAAATAGAACACTTACTTCTCTCGGATGGATCAGTAATTAACACCTACTCGTATTTAATAACCATTTTAAAATATTGTCGACATTCAAAAAGGTTACAAGAAAATGGGAAAAAAGCACTTTCCTGACTCACCCATAAGTCTGTGTTCTTGAAGTAACTGCCGTAATACTTGACGACATACGGGCTATCACACTGTTGCATAATAGATATTTCCTTTATGATCTCCTGCAGATCGGTGTCAACCGGTACCTGCTTAATCGCAAGCACTTGTCCGCTCTCTTTGTGTAACGCCTGGAAATAACAAATATAGAAATGTTCTATCATAAAGAACATCTATGACGCCATCGCCCAAGCGATAGAATCGCGGCCGTATTATCGTCGTATATATACTCAGCGATTCCGTTCCAAGTCGCGATGATACACTGAAGAAATAAAGGCTCGTTCGTGGAGATTACCCGACGATAGAAATTCAGATCCGATGCGATTCTCTCGTTCTTGGAAATGACCCCTAGTGGATATTTAACTAGAGGGATTGTCATTACCAAATATATATATATTTCTAGGCAAACTCAGTCTACTCAACTTAATAGCTTTATTTTATTGCAAACATTGTAAAACACCATATCAGGTGACATGAGAAGTGTAACTTCTCTCACGAAAAGACTACAAAATGACATTTCTTACCTTATATACACTTCCATAGGATCCTTCTCCGAGCTTACAGATGATATCAAATACTTCCTCGGGTTGTCGCGTCAAACTCTCTTCTGAGAGTTTCTTCAACTCGCTGAAACAAAGAGAAATGCAGCTTTTAAATTTAAAATACATTAAAAACTTCAAGTTTTCACGGTTTCAAGGGAAATATGTTGATGTTATAAGGAAGAATAAGTCTTTATCACGTCAACACATTGTTCTTCACAGATAAAAGTCGTTCGCTAATTTAAAAATTCACTGTCTACTTGGGGTCCATGTTAGAAAATCTCTGAAAATAAAAACTATTTTAATATGTGATGTATGTGTATATTCATCAGTAACTTTAAGCAGTTGTAAGAAATCTTTGAAATTGCAAACATTTCTAATACCCTTCATTTAACTGCAAAAAATTCATGTTCATATATCCGATAGGTCCGTGTTCGTATGATGTCAGGGCAAATATTGCATGCATGAAATTACGACAGAAACTATCCATTACAAAGGCCAAACGGCTATATTCTGGAGTTCTCAGTTAAAGGCTAATTACAAAAGAGACACACGGATCTAAATAATGATTAGATCTGTTGGGAATAATTTGCGGGAACGGGGATCGTATTTTACGTACAAATAGTATCCCGTCGTAAGGAGCGTGTTTCGAATAAAGCATCGTACGTTTCGCTAAACATGATAAATGATGATAGGTAAACAAATGATAAAAAAATATTCAAGTTTGTAAAAGTTATTAATAGAATAGTAGGTAATACAGCAGTATACGGTTTATATAGAAGATTTTTTGCCAGTCAGGTAGGCGGGTAGGTAACCGAGCGGAGGCAGTGCGGAGAATAATTTATCCGGTGACACTGCTACCTGTCATCAGTATTAAAATTGGGTGATTTCTGTAGTGGTACAATTATATCGCCACGAGTCAGTCGCCAGAGTCTAGATAAGGAGCATCGCGTGCAAGTGACAGAGACAGTAGACAGCTATATGTATACAATACAGCTCGGTGTTATGATGGCCTAAGATGGCCCTGGGATGGATGCGGAATGCCTGAAATGGGGATAATTGGCGCGTCTCAAGGAAATCCATCCATTGCTGCACGGAGACAGGCTGATAATGAGAGTAACGTACCTACACAGTTCGATGCAGAGGTAAAAGTACCGCAGTGAACCGTATAAAGTATAAAAACATTACGAAAATAAGGCCGGCATCTGAAATGTAAGCTTCCATTAGTTTTACGGGCTTCAGTACATCTGACAGATGAGGCCTTAATGTTCAACAAAAACGAAGGTTGATACGTTTTTTATTTTCCGTGCAACAACTATAAGATCAACAAATATAATTTATCTTTAGCTGGAAGACAAGACAATAAATACATTAGCTAGATGACGTTGTCGTACAGCAATGAAATATGAGCTAATTTATAACAAAAAAATGGTGTAAAACACTTTACGGCAATAACCAAGCCCAGTTATGTAATGCGATTTTAACCTACTAGAGCAATTGCTGTAGCGGCTTCGCTGCTGTACGGACATGCTCCCCTATATAGATCTGGCAATACTGTCTAAGAGTCTAAGCACATGCTTTAAATAAAATTGAATAATACGTTTCTAGTCGCTAACATTTATAAATATATATTTATATCATTGCACCACTACCAGAAAACAGTCACCAAAACTTCTAATTGCTTACGTTAGCTTTCCATCTGCATAAACAATATCTCTTTCCTACTGTTGAATAGGCCTGATGTCAGTAACCAAGAATCACCAAGACTATGTATTTATCTGAAGAAATGGGGTCCATAGAGTATAAAAATCGTATGTTTTTCGCGTCTTACATAAACAGACACCATGACATAAGCGGTTTCTCGTGAATTTTGAACTTAAAAATTAAATCGCATTTTTTCCTACTAAAACTATGTTTTTTTGTAGCAATATGGTGTTTTTGACAATAGGAGATAGTTCTGAACATTACAAAACAGATTTTCAAAATCAGTCATTATACCTATTCTCTTTTGATCCTATTTACTTTTTGAAATACTCCTAATTTGAAATATTTTTAATAACCTTTTTTTCGACGACGGCTTCCACTCTCAAAGTTGGTTCCTTAAAAACTTTAGTCGGTTAAATGAAAATCAATACATATTATGTATTCCTTGATTTTCATCGCTTGCATAAATTATATCCTAACGACGGCCTATGTGGACCTGTGAGAGGGACCTGATGACCAGTAATACTGGTTGTGCTCTAGCATATAGCTACAACAGGCACCAGTCTCTTACAATTTAAAGTGGATTTGCACATTATTGTTGATTAACATTATGTTTACCATTGTGAAAGAAGAAATATACTATATCATATATAGCTTTGTTCCGAATCATGAATCAACCTCGTTCTTAATAGTACTTGGGACAATTACAGGCACTAAATACCGATTTACATAGTTTTCAGGCATTGCCTTGAAATGTTTTATTTGTGATTAAAGCTACAAAATTATGAACCTACTCATTTAAATATTTCAAATTCGTTAGGTATTGCAGTTTGTTCTGCCAAGAATTTCGCTAACATACTTAAAATAACTAAGAAGGCCGAAAATAATTTACTATAAAATATATTTATAGTTTATACACAGAGTTGGTTATTTTATCTCATGATGACAACATAGAATAAAAAATCTAACAAATGATATTCACAAATGACATCATTGAACATGTTTTTGTTGATAAACAAGTCCAAACGACAGATTGTAGGGTTCAAAGTTGACAAATTACAACTATTGCTGTTATCGAGCAGATATACAATAAGTACTCTATGTATATTGATTTTATTAAACGACCAATCGAAAAATATTGTTCGAGGGCAATGAACTTTTATAATTACGAGAGTAACCATCACAAGCTTCTCAATCATAAACAAAGTTGTTTAACACAGTTTTGTCTGTAAAGTACTATGAGTGTTGGCCGGGCCATCGGGCAGTGCTGGCCCTAAACAAAGAAAAACATCTTACCATAAGATTGTGATGAAAATATAGTTAATACGTGGTCAATTACAGAAAATAGCTCAATGTTACATAGCCTTTCTCGATAAATGAGCTGTCTAACGCTAAAACAAATTTTCAATTCATACCCGTGCCTGAGTTTGAGCATATATATTAATTACTCTCACATTTTACATAACTACGAGTAATACTTATAGGTATGTAATTTGTTTTCGATGTGAAACATTTTTCCTCTCGCATTTCTGTAATCTGTGACGTGTGGTTCGGCAAATGTATCAGGAAACCGGGGAAGAGATCTATAATTAGTCAAATCTAACTATGATTTGACTAAAGAACATGGTGCTAATGTCAGATGTAATACACCATACGCGAGTACTGTACTGTTAGGCTCTTTTACTAGTTGTTGTTCCAAAAACCTGCACGTAAGTATATATGAATCGTAAATGCCTTTCTACCTTGTTCGGTGGACCTGTAATTACGGGATTTATAAAACAGGTTCGAGACACGATTGGGACATTTGACTTTCATGCGTCATCATTTCTGTTCCGTTGTTTTGTTTTTGCAGTGTTATTAAAGTTGTGGCGAACGAGCGAATGGCAACTGACTACTGCCATGGACATCTGCCTCTCAAGAATCAAATCAAAAAGAAGAAATAACTATTTACTTTAGACCTGGCATCCTCACGGACTTCTGTTACAACGAATGCTTTTCACTTTGACCCTGGACTGGATTACTCTCACGGACTTCCGAGTGCGATAATTTTCTTGCCAATTTAGTTTTGGTTAACGATGGAAAATATCCAAATAGTAGAAAATGTTCTGTCTAGAATTGATAGAACCGGAACATAGACATTGGATAGTGTTCTTTCAGGTATGCCAAAAGATTTTATCTAATATTTAAATAACTTATTTTTAAGACTTTAGAACATTTTGAACAACTAATGAGTACGTACGTAATCGCTAAGTCATTAATTTCGGTGACTTAGGACTATGCTAAGCATTTGCTCAGCTTGAGCTAAGCATAAGGACTCTAATTTCAATGCACACTAAACTCGTGAGAAGAAACAGTGAAACGAACTCCGTCTTGAGATTGGGTTAAAGTTAACACTACGCGTTGAATACCAGCCGGCATTCCTGACCCTTCGTTATTACGTCACACACAGCTATAAGGCAAAAAGAAACAGTGAATGAGGGTAAAAAGATGTTACGGTTCGGTAGCAACACGAGTTTGTCAAAGGCAAATGAATGTAGTTTACCTTCTTTTTATTTATGTAATGTTTATCGCAATAGTAAAGATTTGTTTTGATATTTATTAAAACCCGGCAGAGCCAGGGGGTTGGTTTAGTTTTTGGGGTTTATGCAGGTATTGTACGTTTTGTACTCTAAATGGCTTAATGGATTTTATCTTGGAAAGAGTCATTGGATTTCTCACTACATAATTGTGTTACTTTTAAGTACCTATTTATTTACATATATTTACCAGTAGGGGAGATGTTTGTTTCTTTCAATAATTAGCAGTTTGAAAAACCTCAGTAGATCTTCCGGGAAATACACCTTTATAATTATTGTATAATATTACCATTATTTGGTATTATGTTTTTTATACATACATAACACATGCATGAAGTCACAGGTGTTTTCCAGATGGATAGGTGGAGACAATTGATCATCTACTTACTTAGGTCCTGACACACCTATTTTGCTTCTTTCTATCCTCAACCGCTGCCCTTCTTTTATATAATAACAATAAGTTTCAATTTAGATTTAAAATGTTTACATACAACATTTAATTGTGACATTTGTTTCAAAAACGTTTGATCATCTGTATCAATATTGACTGTAGCACCATTGACCCCTCTTAAATAAATACATCATACGTTTTGTTTGCATAAACAGTAAGTCAATAGGGAGTGGTGATATAATAATGATTAATTACCGATACCAGCAATCAAAAGGATTTATTTAATTTAAACGAATTATCTGCGCGTACTTTAAACTAGTGGCAATAGGAGCAAGTCAGCAGGCAGCGGTTTGGAAGCTTTCTGCCCACCCAAGAAAATAGGATATTAAATAAAGAAAGAAGCTTGATATAATATTGATACTAACGCAAAGAACAGACTCCCAGGAAAGTCATATTTCTTTAAATTTCTTCTTGCATTATTTAAAACGCAAATTACAAATGGTAACGAATTTAAATAAGGTAGTTTTGAACACTAATATATGGGAAAGATTTTTATTTGGATGGTGGAAAGTTCTAAGTTGACTGATCTATAACGTTATTGCCGTTTTATCCAAATTATATCACGCCTGTTTCCACGAAGGTTAGACAGAGACTCCAGTTATTACGGCCTTGACCACACCTCTTTTGCATATCACAGTCATCAATCGCTGAATGTATGCTCGTCAGTTTCTGGTGCCTTCCACACAAACTTCTATTTTTCTAGGCAACATATAATTTAATATTAATACATGTATTATTTTGATTGTCACAACGCCAAAATACGGAGTACAACACCATAACGCCAAAAATATTTATTTAATTTAATGTTCAACTAGTACCTGAATGACAGCTTTGCTTATTTATTTTTTTGGTATTTAAAAAAAATTAATCCCAGCTAGATCGATTTAACTTGTAGATTTTTATATATCAATACAAGAATTGCCCCTTTAAAGGTATTACATAGATAGATATTGTATACCTATTCGTAGGCTATAATGAAGTACTGATATTAAAGGAGATGAGCGTTAGATCTAATGTTACTGTGTCTAATGTGTGTCTAATGTGACTATACGGTTGGCCTAGTGGTTTCAGTGCAGCCACACCGCTTCCTACTGCGCCAAGTGTTGTATCAAATCCTACATGGGACAACACTTTGTGTGATTCATAAATTGTTTTTCTAAGTCTGAGTGTACTTTGTGTCCCTTTCATGTATGTTTGTAAAGATCCCCGTGTCGCAGGACTGTTATTTCCTAAAGATGTCTTTAAAAAAAATGTTACCAGGCTATTACCTGTCATTCTCGATTGGCCAGACGGCCACAATGGGTAGTCAAAGGAGATATTTATCCGTATATTAATAAAACTGACTTATAGTTATCTATGGAATACTAAAAGCATTTGAGCAAGTAATAATAGCCCCCGGTATCGTTAACTCCACGACAAAAAACGTAGTCTAGGCTACCTGGTCTCATTGCAACATCAATTATACCTCTAACCCAATTTCCTGTATGCACAAGTTGTAATAACTAGAAGTATTTTTCATATTGGAAATTAAACCATTGCAGCATTTCGCTAGAAGAATTTCTGCATACATACATATGGCTCCGATGGCGCACACGTGTTCAATAGTCGACATTTATGGGTTAAACACGCTGCACATGTTCAAATAAACTATGTAGCGTGTGTGATGTAACAGCTATGCATATTTATTTATTTAAAACACTTATGGACATCGGCGGACTTATTGCCTATGGCAATCTCAACCAGCCATCCTTTGAGGGGTGTGGAGATATAGAAAGGTAGATTCATCGAAGTTATAGTTGTCCAGAACAACACACAATTGACATAAGCTAAGAGATACTACATGTTAACATATACATACATACACATAAAGGAATAGCACACTGTAGACAGTAGACTGTTTAAAGAGGTAAACTATTGATTATGTGACTGCCGTCTCAAGAAGATAATCTTGATTAATGTGTAACGGTTTGTTGACATAAAAAATTACTCGCCCCGACTCATTCATCAAAGCGGAATCTATACCACCAGTTTTGGCTGCTGATGCTTTTTATATTCAAAATACCAGATAACAAATGATTTTTAATCAAAGTTTGTTTTTATATATAAATGGGCTTGCCAAAGCGACTCAATTTTACCTGCTGGAGAGCGTGAGCTGTAGTGGTCACCATATTCAATGGAATTGCAGGCAATGCAACAATGCAGTATGGACCCACACTATGGCGGCCTTTGAAATGTTTCTGCATCATTAGGCTTCCGGATTCGCACTCACCAACGAAACACGACAGCACAATTGCTGTCATTTTAAGTTGGTCTTGTGTGACAAGGTAGTACCGCCCCGGTCCGTTCACGTTGAAATCAACGTGGCTCTTCTGCCTATAAGACTGTGGTAGAGTTCCGATTACCTAATATGTTCGTATGGCAACCGTATGGGACCGCCGGCTTTAGGTGTTTTCCGAGGCAAGAAGGGGTCCCAATACGTTAAGGATAGTCTCATAGACTGACCTGAGTAAGACTGCTTAATTTTGCAATATGTTAACCTACATGAGTCACTGAGTCACGACAGTTTTTTCATAACCTTAGATGACAAAGGTGGCCTTCTCCAGATATTTCTTTGTACTATTTTGTTCTTTTTTTAATTTGACATTAAACACACAAACAATACAATTCTAATGGCCAGACCACCACCAGGCCACCAGTTCCTGATAAAATTTCAGATAGTTTTATACCATATAAAAATATTTAACACATAAAAATTGCTGATACATATCTATCCAAGACTGAAACCTAAATCGACAGTTATCTGGCAGAGGAGTTCACAATACTCAATTAGAGAGTTTTTTTCGGACATTTTATCTCACACAACGCCATCTAGACTGAAACTAAGCAAAGCTTGTACCACGGGTACTAGACAACTGATATAAATACATATATATGCTTTTTTTATAAATATATGTAATATTATTATATATAGAAAACATCAAAACTCCGAAACAAATTCATCCGATTTCATACATCAGACGACGGAGCCCGCTTCATTGCGGGCAGGCGCTGGGAGGGGTCCGGATAGCATAAGAAAGCGGTTACCGGATCTCTCCCGTCTCAGGCGCAGAGTGGCACACCGTGTGGTTTTAGTCGGTTCGATTCCGACACACCGCCCCGCCGCTAAGCCCCGGTGGGGTGAAGGCCCGAGGGGGTTTCCTCACGTTAACAAAAAAAAAACAAGGCTCCGGTATCCTCACTAACTCGGTGAAACATGGCACAAGCACTGTTTCACACCGGTTCTCTGTGAGGCCGTGGTATCACTCCGTTCGAGCCGGCCCATTCTTGCCGAAGCGTGGCTCTCCCACGGTTGTACTTATTTAGAAGCTAAATGTCATTTCATCATGATATTTCTTTTAATCGCTTCTGGCCACGTCCATGTGGATGTGGGTCATCGCGAAAATATTACAGCCTCTATGAGCTATTTTCAACCCGTCACCGCATCAATGTGCCAGCAAAATTTTAGTTCATACATATCCCTGTTAGTCATCATTTAAAAATACAAAAATACATTGATAAAAACAAACTCATAAGATCTATTCGGTATTGAAATAATTTTTTATTAGTACTTAGCACAGAATAGCAAGCAAACGAGCACATGCAACATCAGAGGCGTCACAAGTGTTTACGGCTTTTGCGGGCTGGGGAGAAAGATGGAGGGTTGGGGGTATGGGCCTTCGGAATCCTCACTCACTCGGAGAAACACAGCGCTTGCGTTGTTTCACACCGGTTTTCTATGAGACCGTGGTATCACTCCGGTCAAGCCGCCGAAGCATGCCGAATTGTGGATCTCCCGTGGTAGAATCTTGATCTATGGTGTGGCAGAACGAAATCGAGTCGTGTCCGAGACTCCTTTTTAGTTCTCCTTCACTTCTTTCTTTACTTCCTTGCAGTTTAAAAGGAGAGGCTTAAGAGGTCATGTAGAATAGATAACCACACAAGAATAATTTCATATTTTATTTAATTATACCTATTTATTTAATTAAAAATAATGATAACCAACGTTAGGACATTCTTCAGAACGTGCACCAGACACGGAACTACGAAGTTTGTATAAACATTTAAATATACAAAAGTATTATATAGAGCAACGGCAAAACAATATCTTTTTATAGTTTTTACGATTTCCAAAGTAGAAATGCCTTGCTCTAGAGAAATTCTTAAGAAACAAACAACTTGATTCCTTTAGCTGTATGCCAAATTAACCCAATACGTTTGGGATAAGCGTAAAAGGTAAATAAGAACTCTTAAATCATATATTTAAACCTAAAAAACTAATTTAAATGGATATATTTATATACCCTGACATTTCGACCAGGTTGAACTCGCCCATGTATGAACATTAGGTATGTACCATTCAATTTCACCTGCCATACATATCAGTCCGTTACGTTTTGAGGAAAATGTAGGTTTGTTGGCTTCAGGCGGAATACGCTCTTTAGAGCTTGAACGCTCCTTAACACACTTTTTGTTTGCTTTGAAAACGTTTTATATTTATCCATTTCATAATTATGGTATATAAACCTCAGTTAAACCTTAAATATTAACATACAATAACTTTCGGTAGCTGTGAAGGTATGATAGATGACAATTTAGATTGGCTTACAATTTTGACGTAAAATTTGAAACCCGCTTTATTATACATATATATATAGATGCCAAAGTGAGGCAGATTATGCCTAATGGAAAACACGAGAATAATCCAAAAGCGGTGGCCACCATTCTTACTAAAAGTAGACAATGCAAAGTACTAACTCTCTAACTATTATTTTAGAATGGTAACATTTCACAAATACTGCACAAAAGTTCAACATTGCTTTAATTGATTTTTGCATTGATCAGCCATTCAGAAACCGTTCGTCAGTTTGCCAAAACTAATTTTCGCTCATACAAAGAGAGATAAATCAATATACTCAATTCTTTGTTCCATTGTTACCGTTAACAACAATATACTAATAACACAGGGAACACGTTTAAAAACACTAGGTAAGACATTAAAAAAATATGTTCAGCGATGAGGAAAACTGGTTTCGTTTAGCTGTAGGAACGGGTGATTCACGCCAATATTATTTGCCCTTATATGCAATAAAGAGAAAATAAGCATACAATGGCGCGAATTCCTTCAAATGATCTAAAATAAGTATCTATTTACGTGCTACTGTGTAAGAACTAAAGGTATTTTGAGAAAATCAGTTATTTTGGCAATTTCCAAGAAGACTGGCAAGAGGAGCTGCTAGCAAGTGGTCAGATTTCATAACTGTGCAATCAGCCTCACACGTTAAGACCGAGGGCTGGTAATAATTTTCCCCCGGGACAGGGTAAGGCACGGCGTCGATTCGGGGAGGGTCTAAAAGGCGCCAGTTGCCGGTCGTCGGAGTATGTACCCGAGGAGCTGGAGATCCGAAGGGAATTTTCTTCCCCGTCGTGGTCAGATATATCGTAGGTTTAAATTTCATAGTTAAAGGTAATAAGTTGAAAGCGTCAAAAAATATATCACGAAGGCCTGATGATATTTTGTTAAGAGTAAAAATCAACAGGTCTTGTCATATCTCAATTATGTTTCGGAAAAATTCCTCCTGCTCTAAGTGGAATTTCTGCAGTCCTAATAATTTCATGCCAAAAAGCCGAGCTCAATTCTATTCGTAGTGAATAGCGCTCGACTAAACCACATATAACTTACTGATTCTTGTAACTTGTGAGCGAGCTGAAGGAATGTTATTGTATAGGGATGTAGTATGATTGTTTATTTTCAGTTCCAATAATAAGCTCGGCAAGAACGCGCGACCGTCCGTAGACTGTGTGGTGCTTGCTATTTGTTACACACATTGTCACTTGACTTATTTAACGAGTGGAACTAAGTTTGGCTGATTGCCAGAAAATATTCAAGATCCAGGTAACACAAGCTGAGACGAAAACCTCTACTTTAAGACCACATTTAACAATGTTTATCGTATTTTCCCATACAAGCTTTGAGGAACTCACCCTTGGGGCTCACGTTCGTTGGCACTCATTCTGTCTGCGCGTCGTTTTTTACAGGTGTTGCAGTTTAGGGTTGGCGCACCTCCTTCCCACACACCGCTCTTCCAAAACACTAGCCTGCCTTCACTATCCATGAGGGGCATGCATTTTTGTCATGTCCCATACCAAAAATGATAGGAAAATTTAAATTTTAATAAATAAATGTTGTAATCTCTGTAAACACCTTGCTGCAGGTGCTTATTATGTCAGTGAAACAGGAAAATATATATTTATAACTTTGTATATTCACATACTCTTAGGCACTACTCTTTCAATATACCACGGATACACAAACACACCGTACTATGTTTATATGAAGTTTAACAGTTGCCACACTATATCAAATGAGTTTACGATCCATGTGGTCTATACTAGATAAAGTAATCGATCCCTGTTTAGATTGCAAACATCGTACTCTCAAAAAAATGTCCATGAAACTCGAGCTTCATATATTGAGCTAAGGAGCGACAGAGCGACCTTTCTACAGTTTACGTAACCGAACTTACAATAATTTAAAAACGAAGGTGAGGACTTTACGCCCGAAATAAACACACGAATCCTTTGAGGCTAAAAGGGGCTGGAGGTGGCGACAGCGCGTCTATCCTCCGCGACAGCTTTTACGTGACTGCTTTTGATGTTCACAACAACCACGCTCCAAGTTCAACTGATCTTACACGAGCGGTCAGACAAGACACCCTACAATAATGCACAAAAAGATATTTCATATTAGGGCCATTTAACGCGATTCCTTTATTTACAACAGCAAAAGTCTACTAACAGGTCATAACAATCGAGTTCACGAACCAGCTAAAACACAAGACCGAATAGAATTGACCATTCGTTGTTTCAATGAATCATCAAAGTGACAATGAAATAAGGAAAGGAACTCTTGGTGTTCAACATCATTTAAAAAAAATACATCACAACAACGTAAGTTTTTTAAGATACGTGTTTTGTTAGCAGCACTCGGACGGTCGGGTGAGCGACTGTAGATAAAACCACGTGTTGGTCCGTCTATAAATAATGCACAGATCCTGCTCGTTACATCGACATGTGACCTTTTTATTGGTACACAGTTAACATTCATTAGTCAGAACAGAATTACTGTACTGTATTGTGTATTGTTGTTATAATTGTAACAATTCTCTCATACGCCTTTCCTCCTTCACACGACGTGTATTATTATGATAATTATCCCACGTTTATTGCTAGAGTTTATTTTTACAAAGTTCATAGACTTTAGTTTCATCTTTTGATATTTTATCTGCCACTTCCGATCAATGTTCGGGTTAATAAACTATTCTGGTATTAAAATATATTAATACCAGAATAGTTTATTTCTAGTCGAACGGCGAGCGCTAAAGGTAAAATTTTCAATCTGAATTAGAGCTCATAGCAGAACATTTGTTTACGTGTCAAGATGTCACCGCAGACCTTTTGTTTGACACATTTCAGTTTCCGTTTGTGATATTTTCGCGTTGGCCATTGATCGTACAATGACCCGGTTGGAAACAGACAGTGTGTCGATATCTACACGAACTCAATTACTCGTAATTGTCTATATCAACCCTGAGTTTTATTAATCCATTATCCATAATCGTTTAACCTATAACTTTAATCGAATAGCCGACTGCAAATAAGAAACATTTAATGGAATGTCACTGTAAATATGGAGAACAGTCACTTTCTCGTTGGAAGCGAGACGGGTCAACCAAGACCGACGACCCAGAAAGTGATCAAATAAACCCGTTTATAATCCCGCTTTTCGATATACCCCCACTCGTTTCGTTTTTGCAAACTATTTGCACGTGAACCAGTTTCGATAGAGCTATTGAAACAAACTATTTGATACATTTCATGAATGACTCCGCAACACGAATGCAGTCGATATATATTTCGTATAGTTGAATGAGGATTTATTTAAATATTCCTGAATTTTTTTAATCGGATTACTATAATATAATGAAATATAGGAGTTTTTAACATTCATATTTAGATCAGATAGCCTGCTTTCTTCGAATAAAGCAAGAGGGCAAGTCGATTGAAATCCTTAATTGTAAAATATTTATTTAGTTCAAAACTGATACTTTGCAATGTAATATGTTTCAAAATGTTAAAAATTCGGACACAATTAGTTGATTTGTACAATATTTATTGAAGTAATTTAGTGTCTTTTGTGATTTGTATTTCAAATAAGAAGATAGTTAATTTAATTATTATCAATCAGTCATATTGCTTGATTATTGGCGTACAACTTCACCTTACTAAGAGTGAAAACGAAAATTATTTATTTATGACCTTATGAATATTGTTGTACATTAGACGAGGACGAGCACAAAAATATGGATCAGAACGCGACATCGTGTCAGCCAAATGCTTCACGATGTACGTGCAGCGCTGGTTTTCAAATGGCACCCTCAAAGATGTGGCTATAGATAAAAGATTGTATGTACTTAGGCCTCTCCCTATAAGGTTTTGGCCTACTTTACAACTCTGGCCAGACAGGTTGGTATGGGTTTGTTTCAAGTTTGCCTTCTCTTGCCTTGCTGTCATATTCTTCAGCGTAGTTTTCTCCCTTAGTCGCGTCTTAAGGCACCGATGGGGATGAGTAGGGATGGTGCCACTCCGTGTCCTTAATTTATCACCACACTAACTATAATGTCACCCAAATCTGTACTAATACTACTAAAATGTATGTATCATTCTAAAAGTGCGACAGGTTTGTGGTAAAATTAAATTTGTTAAATAATATTATTTAAATATAATGTAATGCTATGCAAATATTTGTAATGTTATAGTAATTATGTGATGGTTATGGTAATTTAATATTACGTTTTTTAATCTTTACGTAGTATAAAATGAAGTAGCTTCCACTGTGTTTTCGCATAGATATTTTTGTAATGAATAGGGGGCAAGCGAGCAGAGGCATCGCCTGATGGTAAGCGATTACCGCCGCCCATGGACACCCGCAACACCAGAGGCGTCACAAGTGGGTTGTCGACTTTTTAAGGAGTATGCCCTTTTCGTGAAGATTTGAAGGTCTATTGGTCCGGGAATACCGCAAGCGACAGTTCAATCCACAGTTTTTTTGGGCGAGGCAGAAAGTTCCTAGAAAATATTCTAGACCTTTTAAACCACAACTGGTTTATTGCTATAGAATGATTCAATAGGAAATTTCACATGTGTGGTACATGAATATTGTACTAGAGAAAATTCGAGAATATTAAAGATTTTAATGCGAAACAGGTTTGAGTCGCTAGTTTCAAATTAAATTAATCTATGCAGTTTTTATGTGTTTGCATTTATAAAGTACTGAACAACTTTATACCTATGCTTCAGATCGGTGCATGGTACAAAATAACAGGAAACTACACTGCATTGCGGTGGAAATAAAAAAACTGGTGTGTCTTCCTATTTCCACCGCAAAACTAATTTTTCCATTCTTTACAACATCACGCTACGAGCAATAAGAAGCGCAGACGAGGTAGTAGGGGTCAGCTTATGTATATACAGATATTATTTACACATAAACAGTTACACATACCGCAGACATTAATAGAACAGGAAGGAAAATTGATTTTTATTATACCTATACCAATAGTTATGTTGTATCACACAGGAAATCAATAACTAGTTAACTCAGCCAGCACAATGGCGGGGTATTTAGGTTAGGAAGCAAAGACGTGTCGACGCCGGTCCAATGCACTGACTCACTTTGCATTCGGCCTATCACCGATAGCAATACATAGCACCATAATGCAAAATACTAAATACCTGTGAATAATAGGACATGAGGCATGACCGAACTAACGTCATGTCATTATAAAATCGATTTATTAAATGCAAGTCTTGAAATTCCAATGCGCCACAAAGAAGACAATTTTCTTCAAACTCGTTGATTTTTTTGCCCGTGTAAGTTGGTCCCGTAGTGCCTAAACTACCGATTTTAATTAATGACAGACGCTACATAAACTTTAACAAAAGTTTTTACATTGAAGTTTTACAATCTTTTTATGGTACAGATGGGCAAACGAGCAGACGGCTCATCTGATGCTAAGTGAATTCTGTCGCCCGACTCTTCAAGTGTGACAAGTGCGTTGCCGAGCTCTAAAAGCCTTCCCACCAGGATCCGAAATGTTTCTACTAACCTCATTTTCTCGGTGGAAAGTTCTCTGGTCATGGTATCATGTAGTATAAGCTCTCTCACAATCGAAGAATTTTGGAGGTTAAGAAGGTTTCAAGAAACTGACTTTTCATTCGATAGATATATCCGTGTTTTTATAGCAGACAGTCGGCAAACAAAAAACGTGGGTAGCCCAAAATTTATTCGCAAGAGATAATATCGCGAATCCTTATTCGGCAATGTAGGGGTCAGCGGCAATGAACTTTAATTCCGAGAAGTCAGAGAATCATTAACATATTCAAATCAAGAGTAACTGATGTTTGAATAAATTTTTAATATAAATTATAGTTCATGTATAAAACAATAGCAACAACGCGAAAGATTCCGAGCGGAGTTGTATAACAAAAAAAATGCTATGAAAAAATAAAACGTTTTACAACAACTGTTCAGTTACTGACTGAATATGCGTCCTGTACATAAAGATAGAACAGGAATAAGATAAATTGAACAAAATATGACACAGCTTTGAACAGCAACCCGTTGTCCTGTGGTTAATTTTTTACAACAGTCAGTTACAATTACACATTGTTTGTACAATTACACAATCCATCCGTACAGGTTGTTTTCCAACAATCTGAGTTACATTTTTTTCGTATTGATATTTAATTCCTAAAGGGCCTGCCAAAAGCCTTTCATGACCAAATGTGGAAGACAAAGACAAAATAATGCCTCTGCAAACTGGGATATGGCAGATTATGCTATATTGACTAGGTATGATAATACTATGACTCGAATTAGTTTTAATTTCGTCAAACTCAACATTTTAAACAATTTAAGTTCGAGTCTCACCGCGAGTCCATTTGAATTTCTCATTACACCACGAAATGTGGCTGTAAAAGTCAATTCGATGTATTTCAACTATTGAACTTAATTCCAAACATTTCTAATTCTGACTCTGCTCTAAAAACATTATAATATCACTTGGCTTGTCATTTTTGTTACTTAATTTTAAAGCTTTTAGACAAGTTATAATTGATTATTGAATTAAGCTATGAATTTAACGTTATAATGTTGATTTTATGTTTTAGTTTAAATTGTAAATAGGTATATTCAGTATGTTCCCAAAGTCACTGAACATATTGAATTTTGATAACGAAACGCATCGATTATGAATGCCGAAAACAATGGAATGGTCCCAAAAGCTAAGTCGATCGGTCAACGATACAAGAGGTTTATTCAATTAGTAAATAAAGAAATAGGAACATGATACTGTGCAGCGGTAACCACAGACACTGTTTAACGCTGTGATATTATCATAGTAAACACAAGCAGCTTTAAATAGCTTTTTTAAATGTCTTCAAAAGTGACTCTACTCTACCTGCTAAAAAGCATGAATATTGTCACTGGAGTGGTGGTCACCACAATCATTATGAAAGCAAATAATGCAGCATGGTGACCCACACTATGGCGGCGTGATCCAGGATTTAACTGCTCGACACAGGAAGGAAGCGAGAGCGAAAAATCTTCACTCTAATTCAGCATTTATAATTTAAAAACTGTTTAAAATAGCCCTCCAAATAGCGGCAGGTTGAGCGACCTTTCTGTAAAATCGATGCCGAACCTTTTCGAGTCTCTTATCGATACATGACAAAGTTTCGAACGCCTGTAGTAAAAAATAAATACATAAATACCTTTTTTACAGTTATTGCGAAACTGGTCCCCAGAATAGAAATTTGCCCATTAACTTAAGTTGAATTATCCTGTTCAACGTTGCAAGTGCATTCCTGGAAATTGGCTAATAAGCCACAATTTTTAATAACTAAACTGAGTTCTGAGCTTAAAACCGCCAATCAAATTCTCCTACATATAAGGCCTGTTTCACGAGCTGCTGATAAAGCGTCAGATAGTTTTCTCACGTTTAATTCATAACGTTATTTGTACTCACATAAAATTTTTAATAGTTAAACTCGTTGTTGGTATCATAATATATTACAAGTGTAAATTTGTTTGTAATGCTTTCACGCGAAAACTATTTAAAACATCATCTTGAAACTTTGTACACATATTCTTGGGAGGTATTAGAAGTAACACAGAATATTTTTTATTAAATGCGAACGAAGCCGCGGGTAAAATATAGTATAATATACGGTTATTTGATATATTTATCTCTATCCGAGAATTGTGAAACAAAAGTCTGTAATTATCTGACAGACAAGTTCAAAATAGTCTATCAGGAACTTTATCAGTACGTGGTGAAATATACCAAAAATGTTTCAGCATAGAACGCCGAAGATGATAATCTGTGACATACAATGTCACAGATTTTTAGAGCCCGGCCACATTCCGACGGTTATAACTCAATCACGATTGAAATCCAGCCGAGAGAGGACGAAACTATTTCCAGTGAATATGCATGATGACTTATTTTGAAAAACTATTTTATGATGTTCGGAAGTATCTCCTAAAAAAACAGTTATATTTTTACAAAAAAATATGATTTCAATTTCAAGTACAAAATTCACGACAAAACGCTCGCTGGTGTCACGGCGTTTGTTTGTGACGGAGATGCGCATCACCATTTGTCAACGAGTTTTAATTATAGCTTTTAAAAACAGTAAAGTGATCGTCGGTTATATCCGAACAAAGTGACACTTATACATACGTGAAGTAACTTGGTCTGATTGGTGTTCAACTTAACATGGCAGATTATTGTAATTTGTAGTTTTACTTTCGTTAATTAACTATTGATCTCGCTCTAAATATGGAAATAAATACGATTTTTATATGTTCTTGGTAACTGTCATCATGCCTATTCTGTGTCTGCCTGTGCCTGATAAAAAAGTCGTTTGTTAATGGCACCGTTAGGTCATGAAAATTACGATACCGGTAGAGGAGACACTTCGGAGAATTGAATGCCGAGATATCGTGTAATTACATAATACAATAAGTACGGCATGAAAACCTATATAATTGTAAAATATTAATCAAGGTTTCTGTTCCGAGAACAGAGGATAAGGAGGGTAGGTGGAAGAGAAACTACTTAAAACTGTTCTTACTGTACATACTAATATTATAAATTCTAAGCCTCTGTACCGACTATACATATATAATAATAAGTTTTCAAGACTTCATTGCGAACTGAAATGCCAGATATTAGAATGGACACTGTAATTAATCCTTGCTCAAGTTGATTTACATGAATAAATATAAGTAATTTGAACCGAGGCAGTAGTGTAAACTGGTTAGTCACACAAGTAGTGTATAACTGTGGCAACAACCTGTTCAACCATGTCTAGGTACAAGGCCTACGACACCTCATTACGTACTGTCTTTCTATTTTATATAGGTTGTCCAAACATACACTATGACTTTCTTAGAAAATAGACAAGCAGGACTAATTTTGGTTGGATTCCAACTTACGAAAGTATGGGTGAGAAAGATTGTCTACACTATTAGAGCTCCTAAAATATGGCTTGATATCTGCAACAGTTGTCAGTGGTGTCATTTTAAAACTTACAAGGCACATTTTAGATGTGAATTTTCATATTTATAATATTTTATGTTGCGTTTATACGCGGGGCACGCCTCGTCAACCCTCCACGTACACAAACATGTAAACGGGCTTGGGTTGCGTGAGGTTGTGATAGCTTGTTGCCGTCCCGGGTCCGGGTGGCGTAAGAAAGCGGTTACCGGATCCCTCCCGTCACAGGCGCAGGAAGGCACACCGTGTGGTTTTAGTCGGTTCGATACAGACACACCGAACCACCGACACCAACAAGAAAAAGCTTGTTGCCGACCCGAGTCGGTGTCGTTTTTTTGAACACAGGTCAAAGAAAGCGGGCGCGTTTGTGAAGGATTGAAGTTTGTGAGCGACTGCCAAGTCCTTGCAGGTGTTTACACACCTACTACACATAGCATAAAATAAAGTCGCTCCCACTGTCTGTCCGCTTAGATTTTTTAAACTATGTATGTACTCAACGGATTTTAATGCATTTCTCAGTAATGATGTAAAGACTTGCCAACTGTGCCAAACCGAACTTACTTTCTTTATAAAACTGGGACATATGAAAATATAGGTGAAACATAAACATGATGCTTGTTCAACTTTCTTCTACCATTTTTGTAGCCTATCACAGAGATTAAACTATATTTTAAAGACTGTATACTTTTCTGCTATTCATACTTTAATACATGGTAAATTGGTTGGTTATATGTGTGGGTTCAGAAGCAGCATCACTGTATGTCATTGTGTAATGATTGATAATCAACAGTATTTCATTACTCCTACGGCTTTCTAGTCAGCCTCATTAGAGGTCAAATGAGTTCTAAGGTTCATCTTGATTTATGGTGAGGATAATTATGTATTGTTTTTAGGGTTCCATAAAATGAAAAAAATGGAACCTTATAGGAACACTTTGCTGTCCATCTGTCTGTCAAGACTCTCTTTCTCAGGAACAACTGAAGGTATCAAGCAATTCATATCAAATATTCAAGTCTACTATCCCTTGAAGCTGTGAAAAAATCAAACTTCTAAGCCAACACAATCAAAAGATTCTCTTGCGTCAAAAGTTTATGCTGCAAATTTTTGACACAGGAGAATCGAAACCTGCATGGTACATTCCGTGAACTCAGAATTTTGAAATTTGGCATGAAGCTACATCTTATAGCACAGATAAAAGAAAAATTGCAAAAAGCATAAACTTTAAGTTGCGTCATATAATATACCTACAGGTTTATGCGGAACCCTTGGTGAGTGAGTATGACTTGCACTTGGCCGCTTTTTTTTTTGGTAGAACAGGGCAAAAAATAAGACAGGTCACTTGATGGATATCTCCTGCACTAAATGTAATAGCAGTCCTGCTTTAAAACTTACATTTATTATTCACAAAAGTATTAAAATAGGTACAATTTAGTTGGTTAAAAAAAACTATAGTCATCAAAGTAATTAGCTACTGAATTTAATTATTATTAAATATTCTAACATTTTGGAAACAAAAATCTGACATTTAAGTAACAAATTATTCTGACATACCTACTAATATTGTTTTGTAACACAAAAACTGCTGATGCTAATATCAAAATAACATATAGACTAAGTTTTTACTTGCTGAGCTAAAGCCTTTTTATTCTTAAATACTTGTGTAGAATATTTATGTTTTATAATGAATGATAAAAAGTAACAAAGATACAGGTGATGAAATGTATTAGGAATTCAAATTTATAAAGTCATTGCTTTAAGATTAATATATCCACTAAGATTTGGCTGACAATAAGTTGACTATCTTGAAAAGAAAGAAAATTCAGTCTCTATACAGAAGGCTAAGCATATAAAACTTAACATATAAAATTCATCTGTATGTGAACTGTGTGTTTATCCCCTTTAACTTCTAAACAGCTGAGATGAAATTTTGTATGTTAAATTTCAATGGGTTCATGATAAAATACATGCATATACATAATAGCTAATTCATTGTCTATAAAGAAAATGTTTTAGATAAATAGTGATTTCATTACTTGTGCTGTAACAAATGATAGCAGTGATATTATCTCTCTAAAACTGATATAACATATTTATATATAACTTATAGAAGTAATTTCTTTAAATTATTAACTAACTCTGCTATATGTATTCCCTATCAGATATCTAACTATTAACAATAAGGTATCTGTTAGTAAGTATTACCTATAAGGTACCTATTACATATTCAGCTTAAAAATTAAATTAGAAATACCAAAATAATTTTAAACTATCAACCTATTAATCTTAGATATAGGCAGAATGGTTGTATTGTGACTTCTGCTGTTGAATTTGTCTGTGGTTTATTAATAACCTGGGTTATTCTCTATTTGAAATTATGACAGATGTCAAGTACAACAGTAAACAAGTTCGACCGAAGCGTAAATAAATTATTCATGGAAGCTTTTTTATATCATACTGTGTAAATTATTTCCGAAATAAGTTTGAATTAATGTTGAAAGAGACAAAATCAACTTTCACGGCTTATACGGCCACGAGACATTTATAATCCAATAATTTTCATAACACAACAGGTAAATAATATACAGTATAATTCAATAAATTAAACACGCTTAACTGAAAACTTCTTACCTCTTTGAAGACATTTCCGTCATTTTTACTATAACACTTTTCAAAATCAAGAATTAGAGTTACACAAAAGAGCGTTCATTATACATAAGTGCGTAACGATATTTCAATAGGGCATATTTTTAGTAATACAGTTCTAATTTAGACACCCGAAATTAGAAAATCACAGAAGAAATAATACGCAGACACTGCACATGCACCACTTGATTCTTTTACTGCGGCAAGCACAGATAAAATATCTGTAACTGTCAATTTCAGAAATGTACTCCTATTTATACAGAAACATTGATAATAGAAGTCCAATACATCTTGTGTCTCCTAAAGAGCCGCAATTGTTAGTATGAATGTATATTTTTAATAAGTTTTATGTAACAATTTTTCTTCTAGTACTAAAGTAATTTAAATATAAGGTGGGCAGTTTTTAATATATTTAACCTGTCCACGCAGTATACGTATATCGGAACGTAATAAAGGATGTCGTTGCTATGGCAATGATGTTGATAACAAGCTCATGCCCAATCAATGGCCGTTTACAAAATTCTTGTGTTTACTGTCAATCTGTCAAAAGTTCTAATGCAACCACGAATGTGAGTTATTTATTGATCAAATAACTGTGGTAAATTGGTTGATAAATGTAAGGACATATTGAGTGCTACATGCAAGCTTAGATATGTTCAAGAACACCTTTCAGTCTGGTTTCCTATCAATTCTTTACAGCATAGGAAGTAAGCCCTTACAAATTTGGGACAAAAAGGTGAGAAATGGGCACATAAAAAGGATTACAGACAATGATATCCAGAGCTTAGTGCTAGAAATAGTTGGCACTAATGTCAGTACCACATATATAACATGTCCTGCTGATCCAAAGAAGACCCTTGGTATCAAGTTGCCTTATCTGGTCATGATAATAAAAAATCTCAAGAAATATTTTACTTTTGAAGTGCAG
This sequence comes from Hyphantria cunea, assembly GCA_003709505.1. Taxonomy (NCBI): domain Eukaryota; kingdom Metazoa; phylum Arthropoda; class Insecta; order Lepidoptera; family Erebidae; genus Hyphantria; species Hyphantria cunea. The sequence continues at coordinate 253,297 of PKRV01004259.1, read as the reverse complement.
GTAAGTATCATTTTCATGAATTTCTTATTTTTTTTTTATTTAAGTTTATTTCATGTAAGGTTATAAAAAGTTAGACCTAACCTTAAATTATTTAAATTACAGGTTTTAGATGATAAGAATGTTCGCAGAAGATTTCGGGCAAGCAATTATCAGTCAACAACTCGAGTAAAGCCTTTCATTTGTACAATGCCCATGCGACTGGATGAAGGGTGGAACCAAATCCAGTTCAACTTAGCTGACTTCACTCGCAGAGCTTATGGAACAAATTATGTAGAAACACTAAGAGTTCAAATTCATGCAAACTGTAGAATTAGAAGAGTTTATTTCTCTGACAGATTGTATTCTGAAGATGAGTTACCAGCGGAATTCAAATTGTTCCTGCCAATACAAAATAAAACCAAAGCAACTGTAGCTACATAAAATGTAATACTTCAAAATGTATTGTGTATCTATTCAGTAAAATTATTTTTAAGCCTATTTCTTGGTTTTATAGATGTACATTCTATACACCCTCTTTTTTGTAAGACATTATTTTATGTACTTAATTAAACAGTGACACACTAATGGTAGTATTATTATATGCTTATGGAGAAAATTAAATAGCATTGATATAGTGGAAAATCATAAGGTATAATAAAATTTTATGGGGAGTACAAAGAGTCTGGAGAGCAACCCACAATTTCTCAGTAGTGTTTAGGATAAATTGTAAAAACAATAGTAATCTGACCCCATCACTACTCACTAGCTCAGTATTGTGGCACACAAGTCTATATTCTTTATGGTATTGTGAATTCTTCGCTGCAAGATGAATTTAAACTCTTGCAAAATCCGTAATGAATTTACAAAATTTATATCTACAAAATGTATTTACACCTGTGAGCAATACTGATTTCTATATTATACGTAATATTGACACCTTTTCTTTTCTGGTCGTATTCTCCTTTTCCTTCCATTCAACTGGCAACCTTTGATAATCAACAGCTAAACTGCTGAAAAGCTTGGTATTTAGAGTTATGAAATGAATGTAAAATTAAAAAAACACTTATTAGTTCAGAAATGGCGATGACAACTAGTATTGTAAGATTATTTTTCCCAATAATTTTACTAATTATAAGTTCAAAATGTAGAGCAAATGATATCTTAGGTTGTGGCGGCTTTGTTAAAAGTCATGTTAACTTGGATTTTTCCAAGATCGAGATTGAATTGTAAGTTAACCTATATTTTTATTTTAATATTGCTTGAATAGGTTTTAATAATTTTATTTGGCTTTAATAATGAGCTAAGATGTTAAGTAATTGCAGTAAATTTGTTTATACAACAGTCAAGGCTTAGGTTTCATTCATTATTTTGTTTACCTAGGTATACGAAAGAAGGTAGTCTTAAGGAAAAAACAGAATGTGCCCCAACAAACGGTTATTACTTCCTCCCACTATATGAAAAAGGAGAATACGTGCTCAAGGTTCATCCACCGGCAGGCTGGAGCTTTGAACCATCGCAAGTAGAACTCTCAGTTGATGGCACTACAGATAAATGTTCTTCGGGCCAAGACATTAATTTTGCCTTCAATGGCTTTGGAATAACTGGTCGGGTGATCACAGCTGGCCAGAAACAAGGTCCGGGTGGAATAAATATTCAGCTGGTTAATGATAAAGGGGAGGTTCGGAATACTGTGACTACAGTAGGGGGTGATTTTCACTTTACCCCTGTTATTCCTGGCAAGTACACTGTGAAAGCATCACATCCAAGGTGAGTTATTTATATCGTTTATAAACTATTTCAACTATTACAATCTTATAGTAATCTAATAAATTTTAATAAGGGGACTGTTAAAGGTTGTTGATGCTGATGATGTTAAAAATACACCCCATCATTCTGATATCAGGCTGAAATAATGCAAATTTTATAGAAGCGCATTTCTCTATATTTGTCATCCTGATGTACATGTTTTAAACATAACATGTTGTCTATCACTCCCCTTTATTGCAACCACATGTATCACCACAGTGATGCATGACAGGTAGGCTACACTACTATCAAGTATTACTTTTAACCAACTTCAAAATCGGAAGAGGTTATCATTTTGACTGTCTTTTTTTATTTTTGTCTGTTACCTCATAACTTTCGATTGGGTTTCAACCTGTTTCCACAATTTTTTTTTTATTTGATAGCTGATGCATCCCGTATAGTCTTATTTCAATTTTAATTCAATTCAATTTGGTCCATTTCTTGAAGTTGGTTTTTTTTGTTAAACTGTTTGTATTATTTACTAGTCCTCTATAATATTCTTAACCTGTAGTAATTTCTTCATAAGATAGTATTCTAAGTTAATAATTGCTCATGTAATGGAATAAAATTAAATATAATTTACACATTACACAATAAACTTATAATATTAGTTTCACTGACCTGAATGTGCCTCTTAATAAACTGTAACCAGCTGTGTTATTTATCTCTTAATTTTCTACAAACTTTATGGCACAACTTCAATTTAAAAACAATTATTATTATAAATCATGATTTATGTAAAAATATTATGTAAAATATATCTCATTTCTCAGTCCATAGGAAAATCTAATATTTGTATTTTTTTATCTAAATACAATATATTAAATAATTGTGTTAATTACACTCTTTGTAACTCAAAAATTTCTGAACTAATTTGGCTGAAAATTAGTGGGGAGGTAGCTTAGAACCAGGAGATGGATGTAGGATACTTTTTATTGGACCTTTTTTTTTACTTTGGTGTTAACTCCGGTTATTGTTGTACTGTGGGTAATACCACTGGGCTCAGCTAATTGATAATCCTATTACTATTATAAATGTGATATATACCGGGTTTGGATAAAATTTTCCAGTAAGATAGCTGATACAACAGAATAACACATAGTCTACTATTTGCCTCGATAACCGACATATATGCGAGTGGAGTCACGGGCATAAACTAGTTGCTAATAATAAATATTTCAGACATCTAACACACAACGCCATCTAGTCCCAAACTAAGCAGAGCTTGTATTATGGATACTAGATAACTGATATCAATACATAAATACTTTTTTTTTGTAAATACATACATATTATACATAGAAAACACCCAAACTCCAAAACAAATATTTGCTGATCATACAAACATTTAGTCCGACCCAGGATTCGAACCCGAGACCTCATGGACAGCAGTCGCGTACGCTACCACTGAGACACCAAGGCAGATAATAATAATATCATTACTTGTCTATGTCTTTTTTCAAACTACTCCTTCTTGAAAATATTATAAAAAAAATCTAATTTTAATAATGAATAAAAATCTCAACTTTCAAAACAACAGGTGGAAACTTGACCCGTCTGATGCAATTGTTCAAGTGAAGGAAGGCAACACTGCATTACCTGGCGGTGCATTGGCAGTGAAGGGTTATGATGTCTCTGGCTCTGTCCATTCATTCGGCAGTCCTATCAGTGGCTTTTATGTCCTGCTGTACTCAAAGGAGGTAACTTAGTTATTGGTTTAGTATATTACATTAGTATCAGGAAATGAAAGCTGGAGCTGATCTGATTTGCATAGCTGTAACTTAAATAATTTATTGCCACATTTTTTTTTAAGCATACTCATTTATTTTTATTCAGTTCATATTCATCTGACCACAAAATTTGCTTACAACTAGTGAAGTATATCTTAATGTTGCCAGTTCTTTACATGTTATAAAATGAAGTCGCTTCCACCGTCTGTTTACTTAGATCTTTTAGATTAGTTGACGGATTTTAAAGGAAGGTTTATATGTATAGTCCATCCATACTGTTATAGAGGTAATTTGAAAATTTAAAAAACTTCAGTGCAGAGCCAGGCCACGTTGTTAATTAATAAACTTGCTTATAGGAAAACCCTCTATTCCGTGTGGAAGGATGTACTACAGCTCTTCTCCAAGGTGTGCCTGATGCCCCAATCTGCCATTCAAAGACGGACGCTAATGGAGAGTTCAGTTTTGGTTTGGTACCAGCTGGAGAATATAAGTTACTGGCATTGGCAAGGCCTCCTGGTCAAGTTGCTGTTAGCTACAACGTGAGACCAGAATCTGTTCCATTCACTGTCAGGCATGACAGTCTCTTCATTAAGAATGCTTTTGAGGTAAGCTTTTTATATCATATCATATCAACAACCCATAACGTCCCACTGCTGGGCTCGGGTCTCCTCTCAGGAGAGGGTTAAGGCCATACGTCCCTACGCTGGCCAAGTGCGGATTGGGGACTGGTACGACAACGTTGTGGCTACGTAATCTTACCGTCGGATGTTTTCAAGCCGCCCAAAGGCCTCCAACTATGCTTCACGACTGTTATCCTATGATAACAACCGGGACCGACTGCTTAACGTGACCTCCGAATCACGGAGACACTCATGGTAACATGCCACCAGCGGTCACCCATCCAGGTACTGTCCGCGCCGTCGTTGCTTACCCTCGGTGATTGTTTCTAAACACCGAGTGCAACTGGGCTGTGAGCGCTTTTTATATGATAATATTTTTTCGTTAAAAATAAGGGATATTAGACTATGTCCAAAAACAAAGTGTGTCATCTGATAACACCGGTACACACCTGCTTTTATCTAATGACATACATTTTTGAAAATTGTATGTTAATAGTTATAGGAAGTTATATAAATAATCCTTTGAATCTTATAATTGTTGGAACATAACAAAGAAAACAAATATTCTTGAACAGTTCCAATCCATTCAAGAGTGTACTCCTTAAATGCCTGCAAAATGCTGCCTCTGGTGTTATGGGTGGTAATCGCTTACATACATACATAAAATTTATCTATCTAGGAATCTAGATAACAGGGGTGTGTGGTATTTCGAATTAAAAACCTTTCCGACGACCGGCCTCTGATGCCATACTCTAGTGGGACCAGAACCATGTGATTTCGGGTGCTTCCCCAATCCCGGGAGAAATTTTTCCCCCTTTAGCCCTGGTGAGGCGGCCCGATTGTACCTTTATGCGGTCATGCCGCTATTCCATTCGTTACCGTAGCAATTAATTTGCTACCAGAGATTACCACTATCAGGCGGCCTGCGGTTATCGCGACGACGGTTCGTGCCGCCCCGCTGACGTCTTTACTTCTTTACTCGGGACCGGCCCTATTCTTCCGCGGTCTCTTTCTGAAGCTCGCAGAATCACCACTGCGATCCAGTATGACATATGTATTTAGGCCCTTTGAAAAAAATATTTTTATATATATTTATTTTATAGGTAACAGGATTTACGATTGTGGGAACTGTAGTCACTTCAATGGGTGGGCCAGGCATGTCTGGTGCTCGTGTCTTACTCGAAGGGGAGCCCATCGGCAAAACTGATGCTAAAGGGAAATTCACCTTGCCGAATCTGCAGCCTGGCACTTATAGCTTGGGCTTCCAACATGGTAGGTGTTTTAGATTCGTGTAAAAATATTTTAATGAATATTTCATTAAGGGATTGAATATAGAGTTTACGAGAACCTTGCATTTTCTTGGCATCGCATCTTGATATCAAAATAAAACTTATTCAGCATCTACTTGCCATTGCTATGTACAAACCACAAAAATACCTAACCGACTTATATAATACTTGTTTTTACTCGCGGCGCCGCCTGCGTGTATGTTGGTTATCAGGTTAAAAAGTAACTTGTCCTTCCTTAAGATTCAGAATATCTCGATGTCGTTTCAGTAGTTTAGCCGAAAAGCGTAACATACATACGGATTTTAAATTTTATAATATTGGTATGAATTCATTTGTTTTAAATTTCAACGGTTAGAGTGCTTCAAAAAATTTTGAAGTTCTGTTGATGAAGTTGAAGCGTGTTGAGTTTACTGCGCGTAAATGAATTATTACATAACAATGGGTTAACTGCGCGTAAATGAATTATTACATAACAAACTGCCTTTTATTTACTATGTAACATTATGTGTGCAGACATTACACTTAAGATTGTCATTAAAATATTTTTTATTTGTCCCAGAACAATGTGAGTTCGACGACATCCAGCTGGTCATCACACCAACGGGTCCGCGAGCAGCTATAACAGCTCGTGCAGCTCGCTGGCGCGTGTGTGGAGGCGTCACTCCCGCCACCTCGCGCCACGTCATACTCTCCCGGGACGGAGAGCCTCCACATAAAGTCATGTTGGGAGATCAGGGCTCATGGTGCACCTACCTGCCTTCAGGAGTTTATACCGCTAAGGTGCATGTGACCGACCAGGAACAGCGGGACGGACTGCAGTAAGTGTTCAAAATTCTTAATTTCCTTCATTTCTTCCAACTTTTTATTATTATTTTTTCATTGTGTAGGGGGCAAACGAGTAGACGTATGCCCTGATGGTAAGCGATCACCATTGCCCATGAATACCCGCAATACCAGAGGCGTCAAAATGCGTTGCCGGCCTTTGGGGGATAGGGAAGGATTGGGGAAGGGGTTAGGGTATGACACTCCGGTATCCTCACTCACTCACAGCACAAGCGCTGTTTCACACCGGTTTTCAGTGAAGTCGTGGTATCACTCCGGTCGAGCTGGTATATTCGTGCCGAAGGGCGGCTCTGTCATGCTAAATATAAAATACATTACGACTGCACGGTTGGCCTAGTAGTTTAAGTGGTTGGTCCGTATGGCGTAAGAAAGCGGTTCCCGGATCCCTCCCGTCAGTCAGTCAGGCGCAGAGTGGCACACCGTGTGATTTTAGTCGGTTCGATTCCGACACACGGCCCCGCCGTAAACCCTGGTGGGGTGAAGGCCCGAGGGGGTTTAAAAACGTAAAAAAAAAGTTTTTTAAGTGGTCGCCACACCGCTTCCTACTGTGCTAAGTGTTGTGGGTTCAAATCCTACATGGGACAACACTTTGTGTGATCCATAAATTGTTGTTCCGAGTCTGGGTGTAATTTGTGTCCATTCCATGTATGTTTGTAAAGTCCCCTGCGATACAGGAATGTATATTCCTAATGCGGGAGTTGTCTTATATAAAGAAATATAAATATAAAGGAAAATATTACATAATATCGTTTCACGAACAGATTCTATCCAGTAACGCAGCGAGTGTCAGTGGGCAATGGCCCAGTGGACGGTATCACATTCTCTCAGCTGAAAGGCAAGCTGAGTGGGGTCATACAGTGTAAGGAACCGAAAGCTTGTGCCAACATCCCTGTGACGCTGAGACCCTTGTCAGCTGACGGCGGATATGTCGGACAGCCTGTCTCCACTGTCGCCATTGGTAAGCTTTAATTTCATCTTCGTATATGAAAATAATTAATTAAATAAATATTCAATTTAATTAGCGAAATTTGGTGAGCCATCAGCTCTCCACTATGTCATAAAACAGAACTCTACAACATTACAGTACAGTACAACACCTCTTCAAGCAAATATTGTACCCTGTTGGATGGACAAAACTAATCTATCTCTTAGTTTTGTTTGTAAATTTAGTTACCTATAACACACATTGAAGAATGACATGTTTTGAAAACTGACTTAGTTAATATGTATTTTAGAAAGTTAATTTTTAGGTCTAGTAACTGACTGCCAAGTCAGAGGTCACAGCTTCAGTTCCCACACAGGGCAAATATTTGGTATTGAGTACAATCATTTATTTTGTGTCCACTAATTCATTTATTAATGTTCTTTTTTAGGAATATGGAAGTATGTTTACTTGCGATTGAACTTATGTGCCCAAGTAACAGCAATAGAATTGTCTTTAACATAAAGAAAGTAGATGACTGAGCTTTACTATTTTTTTAGTACATTTTCTAAAATTGAATCTTAGCTAGTTCGATTTATCACCCCCGAAACCCCCGAGTGTAATGAAAATCATTGGAGCTGTTGCATAGGTTCAGATTATATAAACAAAAATGGCACGTTTAAAGGTATTAGACGGATAGATGTTACTGAAATAGGGATTTAGATCACAAACAATATAAAGCATCATCATCATCATCATCATCAGCCTATCGCAGTCCACTGCTGGACATAGGCCTCTCCAATTTCACGCCACTTAGTTCGATCTATGGCTTCTCGCATCCAGCTCCTGCCAGCCGTCTTGCGCAAATCATCGCTCTGGCGAGGAAAAACGATGAAAACGAGTTGATCCGACAAAGAACCAGGGTCGACGTAGCCCACAGAATTAGCAAGCTGAAGTGGCAGTGGGCTGGCCACATTTGCCGAAGAACCGATAACCGTTGGGGTAAACGAGTTCTTGAGTGGAGACCGCGTCTCGGCAAACGTATTGTAAGACGTCCACAATATAAAGCATTTCTTCACAATTAGATTACCCAATAGTTATAGGTTCTTATGCTACATAAGTGAATAATTCACTTCACACTACATATAATTTAATTTTTAGATCATTAGGATAGCTAAGTGGCTGTCTAATCCCAAACTAAGAACTATTGTAACCACTGCAGCTGAAGAACATAGTTACATTTTTATGAATAAGTGCATATGAGTAGGAAAACAAATTATCATGATTATCCACACATTGTTTGCCCTGAATCGCAGTCTAATCAGCTCAGTAGACAAAATCACTAGATTATCAAGCCGGTAGAGTATTTTATCTAATATATGTATCTAAAACTCAGAAACGGCTCCAACTATTTGCAGGAGGTTTAGGGGGCGATATATCGGTCAAGATGGGATTCATTTTTAGAAAATTTACCAAAATAGTACCGAGCAAAGCTCATCCAGGTACTTTGGTATCACAAGTCATATAACTAAGTTTGTTTCTTGTACAGATGGCAAGTACACATTTGAAGAAGTACTCCCAGGCAGTGTTGAGATCTCGGTGAAGAGTGACCGGCTCTGTTGGGCCGAGGCCAGACACAACGTGGCCGTGACACAGGACCACGCCAACGTGCCCACGTTCGAACACACCGGATATGTGCTGAAGATACATTCTACACATGAAGTTGAGGTAAGATTTCGCTCTACCTTGACTGTGTAAAGTTAATGTGTGTTAATTTGATTCGAATAATTGATAACAACTATTAAGCTCAGTTTAAATTGAAATTATTGTAACACTAGACTGCAATAATTAATGTATTCTTTTATTTATTTTAATGTCTTGGTTTTAATAGCTGTGCTCTAAATATGCTGGAATATTTATCTTTTTAATAATAGACATTAAATTCTGTGTCAGTATTGTACTATGTATTAGAGATGAGTCGTATCTGTTCTACAGATGCGAGCAGTAGGTATATTTTAATTATTCCCGTTTTGTTAATGTGTATAAATAATCCACCTGTTCCACCTAATCTTCGTATTCATAAAAAACAGAATAGAATGATCAGCAAACATTACCACCTGTTGTTCCTGAGCTATCTCACTCATTACACGTTGCAACGTATCTCACTATCTCGCTACACATCTAGAGCCGTAGAAAGCGAGGCAGCGCTATACAATGGATACATTATTGATCCGTATTGCTCACTCGCAGCATGTGCCGCATCCTTATCAGATTTACGCAGGAGAGTATGGTCACACAACAGATACCAGAAAGAAGACCAAATTCGTGCAACGGGTGCATTTAGGAATTTAACTATACAGTCGTAAATAAATCTTGAGACTTCAGCCTAATTATGATTAAATTATTCTAGTTTCAATTAATAATAGAGATACTATTATATTGTGTTTAAATGTGATGTACAATATCTTATAGCGTGAATAAATATTACAACTCCACTTTACAGTTTGCTAATGCATGCCTAATCCTAACCATTCGCATAATATGGTGATCCAATTATCACATTTATCAAACCCTTATATCAGAACTTAAGATTAGGAATAGGTAGATTGAGATTGTATCAAGTAATGGGTTGTTAATGGGATTGGGAAGATTATGTGGATTAGGTATTCGAATTAAGTATTGCATAAGTTTTGAATCAGGTGTACCTAGAATCTGATTTACTTACTATTTATGGCTTCTGAATTTTGTACTGATGTGTTTCCCTTGATACAAGCAGAACAAATAGTCGTAGTAGTTGGGTGACAAAGAAAACCGATATAAAGTATATTTCATTTGCTAACTGAGATTGTGAGGTTGATGGAGCTCAAAACGTCTCTTCACCTGCTTCTCTCAAGGATTCAAATGGATGTTACTTATTGGAGTCTGTGGTCTTTATGGGCAACATTAGTGACCCTCCTCAAAAACAACACATGGTAGGGTAGTCAGGATTAGCCAACTACAAACCCTAGGTGGGGCCTGAGGTACGTTGGGGTTCCAGGGGTTTCCTTTCGAGGGTGCCGTTTTTGTTGGTTCGAGCTAGCAGTCAGTGGTATTCGAGGTGATTTCCGTATAAGGGTAGTGATAATTAGTGTTGTTATCATGTGCAGGTAGAGTACAAGAGCTCCAAGAGCTCTGGCGTGCTGACGGTGGGGGTGGGCGAGAGCCAGCAGTGCGTGCCCCATGCGGCCTCGTACACACTGACGCCGCGCGGCTGCCACCGCTTCCAGCCGCACCAGGCTACCGCCGACACCAGTGCAGACACCACCGAGGTACTTACACACGCTAATTTTACTCCACACCAATGCTTTTGTAGTGTATGCGTCTATTCAGACACCTCACGTTATTTTATTAGAGTAACTCAGGATAAGTCAACGTGGAGATCCTGCAGTGGATGTCTTTGGGCTGAGATAATAATGTAACGTTAAAATGATACAATTCCTACAGTATTTTTATCCACAAGAATACCAAGATCCCATCAAAAATAAATTTTGTAGTTTTCTTCCATAACTTCATTGGCATGTAATGGTTCTATTCCTATCTAACAATAGATTTTTGTGATGAAAAAGAGAATTCGTTGTCCATCTACGTGTAATCTATGTATGCTATGTAGCTTATGTCATAGTGCAAAACATCAGGGTAATTTTAAATCTTATTGCAGTTAATGAGTAATTTAAAATGATTTTTATTATTTTACAATAGATAATACGCATGATGGCTAATTTTGAAAAAGTTTTTTATGATGTTCGGAAGTATCTCCTATTGTCAAAAACAGTTATATTTCTACGAAAAATAAAGCTATAGTAGGAAATAAATGCGATTTAAACTTCATATTTAAAATTCACGCCAAAACGCTCGGTGGTGTCATAGAGTCTGTTTGTGACGCCACGTTGCAGACGCGACCTCACCATTTGTCAACCAGTATCAATTATAGCTCTTAAAAACAGTAAAGTGCGTCGACTATATCCGAGCACAGTGACCTTTATACACACGTGACGCAACTCGCTCCGATTGGTGTTCAACTTAACATGGCGGATTGCTGTTTTGTAGTTTTATTTTTGTTAATAAACTAATAGTTTATCTCGCTTTAAATATAAAAATAAATAAGATTTATATACTCTATGAACCAAAATTTATCAGATAAATACATATTATATAATAGGCAAATATGAAGAAGAACACAAGAAAACAACTTGTCCAGAATGCTAAACCTTATTTGATATTGTTCCAGACCATATATTTCGTTGCCACTGCTCATGCTGTAGTGATCAAGGTGACGTCTCCAGAACCTGTCACGGACTTGGTGCTCCACCTCAGTGCTGATGGACAAGAGACTAAGGACATCGGACCTTTGGTGCCTCTACAACAACCTGGCAGTGAATACGTGTTTGAACACACCCTTTACATGGCCGATGTAAGTTAATGGCTGTGATAACTCTGGTATCTTAACTAAAAATCATTAAGAGTGAGTTTTGTCCTGCCAATAGACGTTCTAAATGTTAAGGATTGGCTGTAATTTGATGTGTATCACAAAAAATAGTCATTTCCTAAATATATATGTACAGGAATAGCATTCTGGAAATAATTTCAGTAAAATAGGAGAATTAAAAATTAAGGGGTATGTTATATCTTTAAATAAGTGATCGCGTTAATTCCGGTAAAAATAATTTTGGTTTAGTGACGCAACAACAAAAATTAGAAGCAATGTTTCATTATTTTGATGTTAATTGTTTATGAAAGAAAAGCAATGTAATATGGTTGTGTTTACATTTATTGACCGGAATTAAGTTGTATTTTTTATTTAAAATTGTGTCTTAAGATTTGTATGTGTGTGTAATATCTCAAAATATTCTAGACTTTTTTAAGTCGCATATGTTTTGGCTAGAGAAAACTGCACTAAATACTTTAGATAAGGTAGTGTAGTAATTAAATTCCATACAGCTTCATAAACTATTTAGTATTTCTATTGTAAAAGATGCAAACGAGCAGACGTATCGCCCGATGTTGAGCGTTTACCGCCGCCCATGGACACCCGCAACACTAGAGGTGTCACAAGGGCGTCGCTAGCCTGAGGGGTTAGGGGGAGGGGGCATCGACCTCCAGTATCATCACTCGGTTTCACATCGGTTTTCCGAGAGGCCGCGGTATCGTACCGGTGGAGCCGGGCCGTTCACGTCGAAGGTGGCTTCCCGACGGTACACTCATATAGAAGGGTGGTGGCGCAGGGCGAGTCGTGGTGGGTGTCGTGCACGTCGGCGCGGCTGCTG